>AP028444.1:2739831-2861236 GCA_036509395.1 Antheraea yamamai | reverse complement strand
TAAATTCATGTTTTTAATAGCGTTTAAAAGTTACTGAAAAAAAATGTTCCTTAAATTATTTATAACCCAAAATTTTAACCTGTAAATGTGTGATGCGCATTAAAAAACACAACGTTAACCAGCTACCAGGTATTCTGAATTCTGTTTGGAATGGCATAATATATCTTCATTTTAAATAACCAGTTTTTCTAAAATTCTCGTTCTTCCAACATTGCTGGCTCTTGTACTAAGATGTCGCAAAAAAGTCTAGTTACATTAACTACAATTTTTTGTCTTTCGTTATCCTGGAGAACCCCTTGCGTTTTATGGGACAAAAAGTATCCTAAATGTAACCTTGGAATATTAGTTATTATTGTGTCAAGTTTCGTTAAAATCGGTTCAGTACTTTCAGCGTGATGCGTGTTCACAGGGACAGAAAGACAGACAGACAGACAGACAGACAGACAGACAGACAAAAATTGTAAAAAGATTATTTTTGGCTTCTATATCGATAACAAAGTCTACCCTGATCAAAATTTTCAAAAAATATTTAATGTACAGATTTGACCTTGCTACAGTTTTATTATAGTATAGATATCTCAGAAGTAAAACCATAAAAAAAACTAAATTTATTTAGTAGTTTTTGAATTGGTGTGCCAGTGTTAGATTTATCGTGTTGCAGGGCGAGGAGCTTAGGGCAGTGTATGGGGTTTGCAACGTATGTGTCTATGTATTTAGAATTGATATTTTTAAATTTGTACATCAACCTCCACCATTTGTACATCAATCTCTGTTGTAATTAGTATTATTTCTCCCATTACGACGGCATATAATTAAATACATATATAAAATACTTATAGGAAATATTTTTTTAACAAAATATTGACTATAGCTAACTTCAGGGCATCGGGTTTTTCGTGACGGTGTGCGCGCTCATCGTAATAACTTCAGGGTGTCGGTATTTCGCGACGGTGTGCGCGCGCATTTTAAAAATTGACTCTCATCATTTTTCCCTAACGCGCCAGAAGAAGTATAACTTCAAAAATAAACATGTTATATAAACGATTAAAATTGGATTTAGTTCATTTTTAAACGTAACGACACAAATGGTATGCGATGAATACTTATATATAACTCTTTGTTATTAATAACAGATTTATAGTTATTAAATAAATTATTTACAGTTTTAAGTTTAAGTCTGAACTGAGAGAATGTCTATATTAAAGGTCGATATCGCGTAGGTAATTTACCGTACATTGTTTCTATGTAATAACTTGCACTTAGCGGATAACGTGGTGAATCACATTTTGCCGTGTACTTACTGTAAATATATGGGACTGCACCGTGAGTGTTCATTTCTTGTAATTAGTTCCAAATAGGAACAGGGAAGTGAACTGAGTCACGTTAGTTGAATATACTCGTAATGAGTACATGACGACTGTAAAACATTCACAAATATGTTTAGTTAGAATTGAAATTATTTATAAATATAATAAAGGAAAATACGTGCTTATTGACAATGGTACTTCCTGAATAGTCCAGTCTAGTCCCATAGACGATGCGTGTTGCAATTAATAGAGAAGGCCAAGGATAGTTATAACAATGTCGATTTCTCGGAATCTATAACCGTTAGTGATATGTTAACATAACGCATGTTTTTTTGGCGACAACGCCCTAAAGCGAGTGGTTGTCTGTATATAACAACTGCACGGAAAAAAAAATCGAAAGTAAGGTTTTGATCAATATTTAAATAACCTATTATTCTATTGAGTTAGTCCCAATCTGTCATAATTTCAAATATAAAATTGCCTATTCAAGCTTCTTAGTATGATATTAGATTTTAGAATTCATCTTAGTTTTTAACCCATTAGTAGCGCATGTACTAATATTTTTTTATGTAATTTAATAATTTAGTTATTTTTTGCTTTTTGGTTTCTTATTGTTTCTTTAGTGTTCTTAAGTATTGAAGTCTGTTTTTTTATTTTATTTTATTATTAAAGTTAAGGATATCACTCTGACCAAATTACAAGTTTTTTGCACTTAGAAGAGTTGAAACAGGCTACGTGACGATACACTCAGAACGATAACTCGGTTTACACGCATCAAATAAACTTGGAAACGCTAATGTCGAGTTATAATTGAAATGACAAAAATGAACGAAAGTTTTTTTGCGAGTTTATCGGAATTAATTTTGAGGTTAGTTTGTAGCGTTACAGTCGAAACTTCGTCACGTGGGTATAGGACATTGAAAATACTTTTATAATATCACCTAACGTGTTCAGAATCGGAAAATTAAACTTTTTAAACACTGTCATGTTTGTCGGCAGAACGTCGAGGTATCAGTTATAAAAGTATATACGCATCATCCTATGGAGATATCATCTTTCGTAGCCGATACTATATATAGTTGCGAATATACGTAGAGATGTGAACGGTTCGACATCGACAAGGAGAACATCGTGATAAATCTATAATTTGGTGGCAGGAAATGCAGTAACGCTATCTTTCTCAATTTGAAAGTATGTTACCAAAGCACTTGTTCAATGTTACACGAGATTGGGTAGAAACGTTAAAATTTATAGACAGGAAAAACTTGAACAAAAATTGAGTCATTTTTTAAGACCAAGTAGTATCTATAATCTTATGTTGTTCTAGCGGGCCCGGCAGACGTTGTCCCGCCCTGATTATGAAAAAATCCTTGACAAATTATATACTAAAACGTTCCTCATTAATCACTCTATCCACCGGTGAAAACAGCATGAAAATCCGTTTGGTAGTTTTTGAGTTTATCGCGAACAGACAGACAGACGCGGTAGGGGACTTTGTTTTATACTATGTAATAATACGCATCACGCAGAGTTGCTCGATACACTTGGATTAAATATTTATTAATTTTACTTACAAAAAA
This sequence comes from Antheraea yamamai, assembly GCA_036509395.1. Classification (NCBI taxonomy): domain Eukaryota; kingdom Metazoa; phylum Arthropoda; class Insecta; order Lepidoptera; family Saturniidae; genus Antheraea; species Antheraea yamamai. The sequence goes on along the minus strand of AP028444.1, from coordinate 2,858,349 downwards.
GAAAGTAGGAAAAGAAATTTATTTTTTACACCGTTGTCTACTACAATTATGTATTATAAACTGTACTTACAGTATATAATCGAAGACACAAAGAAATACAAATAGATAGTGCCAAACATTAGTAACCTGTGCGTTTTGACAAAGGTTAAAAATTGAAGATGTGTGGTATGGTATTGACAAAAGAATATATCGCGATACCTTACTATCTAGTTACTAAAGTATTAAAATAGTACTATTTTATTAATCAATGTACATTCAACAATGTGAGAATTGGGGTAAGTGTGGTGCGTATGCGCAAGAGAAAAGAACTAAATGGATAACATTGTTCCCGTTCTCTCCCCCGGGAGGGAAGTGCGTCAATGTAGGATTTCCCATCGTCCGGCAGTACCAAGGCAACGACATGTGCTCTATGAAGCACAAGTACACCTTCGCATAGAATACTGGTTACATATTTGGGTTGATGCTCCTACCTACCAGCTTTCTCCTTTGAATGCCGTGCAAAGACAAACAATTCGCATTGTAGACGATCCTAAACTATAATGCGGCCAAGAATCTTTAGAACTTCGAAGAGACATTGGATCTGTATATGTGTTCTACCGCATGTATAATGGAGAATGTTCTAAAAAACTTTTTGATATAGTACCCTTTCGCTATTCCAAACCTGCACCTCCCATCGCTGGCTGCTCATTTGTAAACCTTAAAACGTAGCAAAATGGCGACAACCATGAGGTTCACGACTACCAACATTATACGTACGATAGCGTTGAGGAATACGGTAGCACGGTTTTCCCTCGGAGCCTTCAAATTTGGGAACACAATAGTGATGCCTCTAGCGTTGCAGTTGTCTATAGGCAATAGCAACCATTAAGGGACGTCATTTGCCTGTTTGCGGGCAGCAAACATAATTTAGCATAAAAATAATAATGTCAAAATTGCATATAAAAACGCAGAGTTCCCACAAAAACAAAGCCAAAAGCACCGGCTAGTAAAATATGATGAATAATAAAAGGAAGATTTGTTTTAATAGACAACTTACAAACCTCATAACATTTTACACTGCATATATTAGGATATTTTAATACCACAGAATAATTATCTTACAAACGCTTTAAAACCAAGTTCGAGAGTTAACGATCTCCACAAACATTACTCTTCTCCTGCAGTCGTAAAAGCCATCCTTGATTATTATAATGTCACGTTATAAAGTTATAAGTACTTATAAATGGCAAAATGTCTTCATTGGTTTCTACCTTCTGTCATATTTTGATTAACTTAGTAGAATATATTGAATTATCGATACTGATTATGTCTCTTTTATAAGCGCTTTTATAATGTAAGTCAACTCACGTGCTTTGCTGAGCATTCGTCGACGAAAATATATAACTATTGGATACTTTATAGTTCTCAGTTATCTAGTTGCCAGTCTTAAGTTCCAAATCTTTCACTACACACACAAGAACTACATGTCATCTTCATTCTGGCACGGCAGTGACTACACTATGCCTGGTGGTAATCACAGTACAATCGAAAAACAACAGTGATCACTGATAAGATAACCAAGAAACAAGATAGACATCGCCAGTCGCTACTGCCGTGCCGACCTGCGTAAAAGTCTTTTCACGTCACACTTGAAAGACCCCATGTTATAGGAAGGGAGAATACACTGGTCGGGAGTTTGTTCCACAGCTTTACGATACGACAAAGATAAGACGTTACGAACTTTTTAATTCATATCCAAATTGATTTTACCGTAAGACTGTGGCCCCGAAGCTCAGCGCGTGTGGTTCAGTTCTGAAATGCAGAAGAAGGGATTAAATTTAATAGCTCTTCAGAATAGCTGAGGCAATGTCCCTGCGCAACTGAAGCGGTTATATACTAGGTAATATCTGTATCGTTAACAATGTGGACAGCCCACTGCAGCAAACTGCAACAGGTTCAGAGCAACCTGCAGGTACTTTGCGGAAATGTCCCAAAATCCCGTCGTTTATAAAATACATGTAGGTACATTAAGATATGTTGGTTTATGAAATATGCAAATAAATTATTTATCAAGGACTTATACAAAACCCATAGTTACTAAAGTATTGTAGTGGATTTATATCAGTATACCTTTCACTATATGTACATCGATAATGATTCTTTTTTTTCATAGCAAAGTCGAAGATATACAACTAACGCTACTACCACGACGGAACGTGTAGACCCATGTGCACCCTTCAATCCCTCTAAACGAGATTTCAATGCGCCGGGCCGAAGGATCAGTGATGTCAGTAAGTATTTGATAAAATATTTATTTACCATATTGAATACATATTATTAGCAACAACCGCATCATTTAAACGAATAAAACATCGATTCGTAAATTCGGTATAACTCTATCGATATGTATTTCTTTATTACTGCCACCTGGAACGGATTGGATGCAACATTGGATTAAATATGAAAGGTACGTCACATCTATATAAATAAAAATTAATTGCCAAGTATATGTATGCGCATCAGTTCAGAACTGCTACATCTATTTGGCTAATTTCTAATTCTCACAATGAGTTTGCATGAAAGAAAGGAGAATTGAAAAAATTGGGGAATTGAGAGATAAACGTTTAGTTGTACGGTTTCCATATTACTGTACTCAAAAGGGCAGAACATATTTTCAATGAATGGGTAAACTTTGACCAAAATAATGTTGAGTTCTTTTCTACAGTGTAGTTCTTTTTAATTTCAGAATGCTACGAATTCATTTGGCAAATAAGATTAAGAGAAGAAAAAAGCAAACATGAACACGAATGTAAGTCGATAAGAATTACCAATTTATTAGCTTTAAAATCTCTATTTTGATCATTTTATTAAAGTATGAGAAGTCTTTTTTCTGCATAGCGAAATCCTGCCGGGTAATGAAAGGTGTCCCACTTGCATGGACTAAAATCTCGTGGTATTCTTTACGTCATTTTTGGTCAGAAAGCGAGAATTGCGGAGCTTTGCATCTGCTCGACCTGGCAGGTAACGGCCCCTCATAAAAACCCTCTGTCATGCGATCTCAGGAGTCGGTACTAGTACCACCCTCAAACGAATCAAAAGGAGGCACATTAAACATGAATTCGCATCAAGCTCGAGGGTCTATATATTAAGTACCAGGGTGACGGCCATGCGCCGCCATCTGGTTCGTCGATTACGGGAGGAGAGCTGCGACGCCTGCTCTTGCTCTCTCTTCACTGCCTCCTTCACAAGCATAACTTCCTTGCAGTTTAAAGTGACGGTGAGCATGCGAAGCCTAATTCAACCTAATAATCTATCGTATTTTTTTACAGGTATTATGTATAAGTTGCAGCATCATCTGCCCGGTATACCATATGATGAGGTTGGTGGTCACGACACAAGTCCCGGCGAATTCCCTCACATGGTTTGTTTATAATGAACTAGCTTTTGCTAACAGGTTCGCTGTAGTTAATGTAGATTTTGAAAATAAGGTACAAGCCATATTATCCGCTGATGATGTAATTGTCTGTAGGTGAGAGAATTTATAATATCGGTATAAGTTCTTCTTGGGTTTGTCAATTACAAAAAAATCAAATATCTTTTTGTTCACTGTAGTATAGTATCGAATAGACAATTGATCTATTCAATTTGATTGTAAATTTTCTTCCTTTATTTATCGCGTAAATGATGACTCGTGCCAACGCATTCGAATACCGCGTCAAGAAATGATTCCAATTATACGATGAGCCGAAGTAGTTGGCCTAGAAAAATATTATGACGGTATCATAGTAATATGTCATGGTTTTTATAAAGCCTCCGGAGCTAGGTACTATAGGTCCTAAATTAAATTGAAAATCTATCGTTAAGCACCAACAGATGTGTACCGACAGATACAATTGAGGACCAGTTCTACATAGGGTTAGCGTATTCATATCTTGTAGCGCATTTTTATTTATCATCCGATAAACGCAAAACCCCTAGAAGATAAAAATACAAATGCATTCTCTAACATTAAGATTTTATGAATAAAATTATGAATTCGCATATTTAGAATGAAATAAATGTTCAAATATACTTAATAAATGAAAGCATAATTAATCAAAGAGATTATAAACTAAACAGCATTAGAAGAATTCAACGACATGCATTTTTCATTTACCAGGGAGCCATAGGATGGAAGGCAACTATAGGGACATGGTTGTTCAAATGTGGCGGTACATTGATAAGTGAAAAATTCGTTCTGACAGCTGCACACTGCTCCAGCGCCTCTATAGGAGATACCTCAATCGCTGATCCCATCCCAAAGATTGTCAGGCTTGGTGATAAGAATATTCTAGATACAGTGAGCATGACAGTTTGTTTTAATGTTCAATAAGCTGTTACAATAATATGCCACTATTTATTAACCAAGTCTTTCTTCTTTTTATTCCAGGGTTTATATGGTCAAATACCATATGATGAGAAAATCATCAAGATCATCAAACATCCTCAACACGTTGCTCCGAAAAAATACTATGACATAGCTCTAATGGAACTAGAATATGCAGTATACTTCAGCAAGTATATTCAACCAGCTTGTTTGTGGGATATATTTGACATAACTAGACTTGGAAACCAGGCAACGTCGACTGGTTGGGGTGTTATTAAAACAGGTAAGGATCAATTCAAGCTATGCGCTACTATTGAATGTTAATCACCCAATAATTATAGTACTATGGAGAATCCATGTAATGCCCAAAGATCATACTTGGACATATACCAAAAATCATGTAGAAATTACTATTAGCTGGTGTTAAAAGAAGACAACGTAAGAAAATTTGAATCTATGGAATATACTCATAGGTGCTACTATCTAGAGGAAAAAGGTAAGATGCAGAGAAATCGTCAATGCATTTTGAGCTAAATAACAAAACGAAGATTTTTCTTATTGTAGGACGATAAAGTGACTGTACTATGCCTGATGGTAAGCACAATACATATACAAAATCAATGGCGACCGCCGAGAGACAAACTACCCGTCGCCAGTTACTCTTGAAATACTCCATGCCATAGGAAGGAAGGGTAGTGTCCCGAGAAGAAGCTGTTTAAGTCAATGCTTTCTCTTCTTCATATAAGCTAGCGTTTTAGCATTATGGAATCCAATTAAAAATATAGCTACAGGGGTTTGGGGGTGTACTTAACTATTTTGTCTTTGCCTACTTATATATAGATTTGCTCCGTGGCCAATTTAAGAATTAGAAAAGTGATAATACAGACATTTGGTTTTAGATACGAGGACAACATCTCCCGAACTTCAAGCGGCAGAGCTGGATATAATAGACACGCAATTATGCGATCAATTACTACGCGGTTTATGCTATAGACACTGGTGCGGTGTTCAGGAACACCAGATTTGCGCCGGTAAACTAGCCGGGGGAGTCGACGCTTGTCAGGTAAATTTTTTTATTTCCTAAAAGATTCCCACGTTTTAATTATTATGTGACATATTGCTAACTCAATCGTGTGTTGTCTTTCAGGGTGATTCAGGTGGGCCGCTGCAAGTCAAAATTCGTCTTCCTACATCTTCACAAGGCTCGATACATTACGTCATAGGTGTGACGTCATTCGGATTCAAATGCGCTTTACCTAATTCACCAGGGGTTTACACGAGAGTATCAAGTTTCATTGACTGGATCGAAGAAAATGTATGGAAAAATAATACAACATTAAAGTCATAAATGGTTCAGTTTTATTTCTAGATCTATTTAGTTGGATTATATTTGACCTTGGTGTCGTTATTTCGATAACTGACTACTTATTTATATAGGAAATTAGCTGTATTCGTGAATCCACTCGTATGTACTCAAAAATTATTTAATAGTTTAGGTAAAATATTGCAACAGAATGCTGTGCTAATGCATGACAAAAATAAATATAGCGCTAGTATTACAGCATCGAACTTCGCACAGGCTCTACCACTCGTAATTGTATATGATGGGCTTTGGCAAATTACGATTGAATACATATAAATAGACTTAATAAGAGACAGTGAAAGAGTGAACTCGATGACATTTACACAGAGGGATATCAACCGACCAAATTAAAAGGACCAAATTAAATATAAAGTGGAGCCAACCGACATTGTAATGACTTTTGACTTTACTGACTGTAGTATTTGTATTTAGGTTACAGGGAAATATTTCTCACTGATTATCATTCTCTGTGCATTATAATCACGTGAATATAACCGAAATTAAAATAAAGTATAAGTTTGTATCATGTGTGTATTTTTTCAGATATAATTTCCAAACTTCAATATACAACACTGACATATATAAATTGTTTAGTTTATACCACTTTAACAGTATTAGGAACTAAATTTTGCTTCCATTTCACATAACAAGTCGAAAATTACTCAGTCGACCCAGTCACCAAATTCAGTCGTGAGATAGAGACAGCCCATGTAGTCAATTAACATTTCAACGCGTAGACTTTGCTGTCGTTGTAAATGTTTCAACGAATTTCTCATAAAACGTTAAACAACAAACAATAAAACTAGCCTTCGGAACTCGCAACTGGATATCTGAGGACGTGGAATTAAAGACTATTTATTACACCGTAGTGTAAACTTTTTCTATATTTATTTTTCATAATCTTCTAACAAAGGATAGTAAACTAATTATCTGTCTAAACACGCCAAATAGATAACGAACCATTGCATTTGTTAAGAGAACAATACACTGATAATAGACGATAACGTGGTCTAAGATGATAAACACACTAACGATAGAAGTGGACTGGCTCTCAAATACAGTTGCTGGAACACACCAACAGGTACTCGGTGAGAGATTTTCAACTAAGAGGATTGTAGGTATCGGGCGGTAGATTTGGTAATTCTATTCAGGCTCACTAAATCCAAAAACAGTTTTTTTTAGGTAATAGTGTTAGGTTTTATAATAAACTCCCAAAACACGTTTCCGATTTTTGTAGTCCGGTGAAGCTGTTAAGGCCTTGCTAGGCAAATAGCGTAGTCAGTTCGAGAAAAAAAAATAACGTTACCGATTTGGCGGATAGTGAGTTCAAGAACTATGTCAAGCGGGTTTTAATATCTAAAGGCTATTATAGGGTGGACCAATATGTGAACGATTGTGACGTCTGAAAATGACGCTCCTCTCTGTGCATCTACTAAAAATGATGTAACTATTTATGTTTTGTAAAAATATGTAACACGAAGAGATTAACCAGATCGAGTTTCTTGCCGGTTCTTCTCGATGACTGGGTTGTTTTCCGGATCGGTGGTAGCATTCACTTCCATAAGCGCCTTTTCATGGCCTAAATTGAATAAAGAATATTTAAGTTAATATTTATAGTTTCAACACGGTGTTTACCCTCAGTGAAAACTCCGATTCAGTTCGAAGGATTCGAACCGACATCGCTCGAAGCGGTGTCCGACGTCTATCAACTAAACCACCATCGCTCCATAATTTTAATCATTTCAAATAATAGCTTTGTAAATTAAAGCCGTTATATTATTATGATGTATAAACTATTATACTATTTGTATAGACTATTTGTAGGTGGTAGAGCCATACTGAAGCTATTACTGGTTTCAGCATAATTAGGCTGGCGTGTCCGGGGTAGTACCACCATCTCACAGAAAACTGACGTGAAGTAACAGTGCAGTCAAAATCCATTCAGTAGTGTTTGGGTAAAAAAACATGCATTAGTAGTTATTTTGAGGATAAGATTCTGAGTATTAGATTTTGTTTGTCACTAGCCTCGGCCCGCGACTTCGTTCGTGTGGAATAGTTGCTTTACTCTAACGCTAACACACAGCGGAAGCTCTCAAGAGAAAAAATACCCCGATTTTGAAACATTCTTCAAATTCATTCTTCAATGGTGCTCCGCTCTTATTGGTCTTAGCGTGATGATATGTAGCTTATAACCTTCCTCGATAAATGAGCTATATAATACTGTAAGAATTTATTAAATTGGACAAGTAGTTCCTGAGATTACCCCATACAACGTCACAAACTCACAAACTTTACCTCTTTATAATATTATAGTATATAGTATAGATTACGCTTCGGTGTGAAGCGAGAAAGGCTTTACGGTAATCTTCCATTTGAGAGAGGTATTCGTCTGCTAGATAGACGGTAACAATAGATCTTGTGAAACACAGACATTCTTTATTTCAACTAAAATATATGAACAGTTTTTATGGATTTACTTTATAAAACCACAGGATAATTCAATTTTATTTTAATCATGATATTATCACAAGTATTGTAAAGGGTTAATGTATGAACTTTACACATATACTTACTTACTTACTAGCCGTAGCTCAGTTATAACGTACTGTACATTATTCGTACCGTCGAAGGCGTCGGTTCGGAACCCAGCGATCATTTTTGTAGTCCGGTGAAGCTGTTAAGACCTTGCTAGGTCAATAGCGTAGTTAGTTCGAAAAAAAAAATACTTACTTGTTTACATATTTGTAAAGTTTTCTACAAATAAAAGAAAAGTTGAGGCAATCATAAGGACTACGTAAGTGAAAAATTAAAATAATGAAATAACTGTGTTATTTTTCGAATGTTTATACTTACTAGCATGTCATGACGCGAAATCATAAGTTTATATCCTGCTAAAAATATCGTTTAACGTGCCTAGAGAAATTTTCACTTCAAAAAAATATAAAATAATGGTGTTAATAAATACATAAATGCTTATTGATTTATAAACCATACATTTTCAGTTGATAAAAAAACAACAAATATTATTGAAGGGAAAAAACATTTTAGGATTTAACGATATATTACTACTAGCTCTTACATATTTGTTATAATTTTTGCAATAATTATTTAAATATTTAACAAATAATTGGGTTGCATCAAAATTGTGATTTTGTAAATAGTTTCTGTCATAACCACGTATACCAATTTCCATCACAGTCGATTGAACGATGTAACGGTTCATGTGTTATAGCGCTACCTAGTGACGAATTGACATAACAAAATAGGTAGCTAAAACAAATTTTGCTTACAAAAACTTAAACGTATAAAAAAAAAATTGTGTATACAGCTTATGGTACATATACATATGTTTATTGTTTATGCACAATGATTGAGCACATTATAGATAGATAGATATATATATAGGTTATGTTGCTCGCTTACAATACTCTAAGAGATGATAGTTCATGGTCACATTTAACATATTAAATCTTAATATATATATTTCTTGTGTGCGTGTGTATGTGACTGAACTCCTCCTAAACGACAGTACCGATTTTGATGAAATTTTGTGTGCGTGTTCGAGTGGATCCGAGAATGGTTTAGATTCACAATTGGACCCGGTAGGTGGCGCTGCGGTCGACTTTTAGGATTTTTTTGTTTTCAAGGCAGGACAACGTCCGCCCGGTCCGCTAGTAATATTATAAAAATAAACACTAATAAACTACAAAGAGAAACTACGTTAACGTAAAAGTATGGATATAAACGTAATAAACTTAGGTGCAATGACCGGTTCCGAAAGCCGCAAGGGGCAACCCGCAGTAAATAGTCTTCGATAATAAAACGGACAATAAACTCTTTTGTTTTGTTCTTGCTGTTCCCATGTTTTTTTACGCTTCACTTTCACTCCACCCGACGGTGATTGACACTCTGCTTTAACATAGGCGCGTAAAGATTTGAGTATATTTTTTTATCTTTCTAGATAGTTAGATCAAATATTAAGCACCTATTTTTTAAATCGATTTAAAACGAGAATCCTCCATAAATCTTGCTACTGTCTAAAATTTCACCTGGTATATATCTAACACATCGGCTTGGTATCGATATGCATAAAATGAAATGAACGATCATAACCAAATATAAGTTTACTGTATACATAATGAAAATACAGTTCCTGAGGTACTCAATCACATTGAAACTACTGAGAGTATCGTCATAGGGCTATGAACATTCGATGTGAAATTTTTCGTGGACGATTGTAGGGATTTTCTCTTTGCAATTTTTAATACCCAGCGAGACGGGCGGGAATCTATTAAAATGTGTCATAAAATTCGAGCAACACAGTTTTGCCACACCTCTTCGATATTACATGTCGGTGTGACACGTTCGCTCGGCGCACGTAACTCGCTCGCTACGGTTCATTTGCTGTTTATTTTACTTTTTCGCCTGTTGAGTGGATTAAAACTATTTATATAGATAGATTATGTTTTTCTTTACGTCTTCATTCATCATAATTCGCGTAAAATTTATAATTTACACGGACTGTTACTTCCGCCTGGCTAGTTATCACCACCAAAAACATTTTGAAAAATAAGGATAGATAAATAACTTCGAAGCAATATGTACCTAAGTTTATAACACAATAAATTTAAAATTCCACATTTTTAACTTGAAATCAACATATTTTTCTGTGTAAAAATTAGTATATATAAATATTATCAACCTTTAAGGATTTCCATGTCTACTGACGACGTAGGGCTGTACGCCAAAGTGGAATTTAAATGAGGTTTCAATTAAAAACACATCCTTTCAAAAGAATATACCAACATAACATGGGAATAATCTATACATATAAATAAAATTGAAGTGTCTCCTTGTTCGGGCTAATATCCGAAATGGCTGGACTGGTTTTTACAAGACTTTTTTAATATTTTATATTAATATATGTTTTATTTTTCAATTTTGATCTCCACGTTTTGAAGCGAGTCACTATATATCCAATTGCGGAGGGGCTTGAAGGCCGGCATGATTGCGTCGACTTCTATTGGATTTTTAGACCTCTCGTTGGTCGCCTTTATTTTTAGATTATACATTAGTGACCATACTTTTTTTAACGCGATTATGTGTTATAAATCGATGAACGCCGACTGCGTGCACGAAAAAGCATGACTCATAGTCACGTTCCACCTGACCCGAGCGTGCAAGTGAGATCGATTCGAGTCGTTATCACGTAAAATTATCATCCGTAAACGGACTTTTCATACAAACAGTTTTTTTAGTATTTCTTTTGGCTACCAATCTTCTAGATTTTTACTGCCATTGCTGAGTAGGTATTTCAAGTTTCTTGCGATCATTTTAATGAACTAACAAGATGGTGACCGTCTTGTAACAACTTTCCAAGGAGTTTTTGTTGCAAGTCAAAATCCTCGCTCCGTGGCATTATTTCCCATCCACTTCATTTGTATATAATAACCAAACCACATTACGTAAAAGAACACCAATATTACAAAATATAGAGCCAAATAACACAAGATTATGAATCATTATTACATAGTATAAAACAAAGTCCCCTACCGCGTCTGTCTGTCTGTCTGTTCGCGATAAACTCAAAAACTACTGAACAGATCTTTATGCGGTTTTCACCAGTGGATAAAGTGATTAACGAGGATCGTTTTGGTATATAATTAGTCCAGGATTTTTTTATAATCAGGGCGGGAAAACGTCTGCCGGGCCCGCTAGTAAAATATAAAATCCACTACATGACATTCCAAGATACGGCCAAAAACTTCCCAAAAATAATTGTTTGTTTATTACACATTCACGCGTTAACTAATCGACCGATCATACATTTTAGCACCATAGGGAACCTTTCATTCAAAAGAACAGCACTATTCTCGAAGGATAGATCGCAAGCGAATCGACGAGCAAAAGCTAGTGTAATAATAAAACAATATTTACTAGAACGAAATCGCGGGAACCACGTAGTACGAAGTTAATTTATACGGGAACATTTTTTCCCTCACAACAAAAGCAAAGTAAAAAGTCTGCCTACCACTTTTTAATACGCTAACACAACCATCAACATGTGTTCCGTGGGAAAAAAAATGCAAATCATGTGGACCACCGCGCCCAGACCCTTTTATGGGACCTCATAAATTACAGTTGGGTTCCGAGTTAGGGTAAATATAAACACTGTTATTACGCAACGTACCCTGTAAAAGTTGTAGAACATTTTACGGTAATATTTTCTAACCTTCCTGGACCTTATGACTTATTTATAAGGTCCAGTGGTACGAATAACAAATAACACATGGCAAATCTCTAACAAAAAGTCAGCTTCCTTGCTAGTTATCGAGGTCTCTATCGCTGGGAATTTTATAACACCCAATTATATGATCAGTAAACATCCGTAGGTTCGGGTTTGAACGTTTTTTCTGTGAATTTGTATAAGTTTATTTAATCTTAGCAGCATTATTAACTAATTATAAAGAAAAATATTGTTAAGAAACCTGAAACTCAGAAAAGCCATGAATCATCCCAGCCATGTTATTGGTATCCACCACGAATTATCCGATCAAACCCAATGCCCCGCGCTATAAAAGATGGCCCCGAAACATCTTTTCCGATCTTCTCGATGAAATAACGGCTGCAAATGATCAATACCACTCTTATGCATGCACAACCACAGATCACGCCGTCGTAGCCTGGCGGTGAAGTTCACACCAGCACACTCGCCGTGACCCTTCTCGGTAACGGCTCAAGCCTATGTTAGATCCCCCGAAATAGAGCTCTCGAGCATGCTGCTAGCGCGATACAGTGACACCGAAAATTTTTACTCACATGGTTAACACAAGACGGATTACCTCTCAATCGTGCACACACACAAAACTGTGGACACAGGTACACAAATGGTGAAAGGGTATTATTTCCCTTATTTTTTGAACTTGTTTAGTTTAGCCGAGTTGTCAGATTCGAAATATACGTTTGAATCCGCGAGGCACATATATAGCTTATACAGATTCGCGATGTTGAAGTGTTGAAATTAATCATCCCAGGCTGACGTTAGAATCCTTTGGCTCCCTAAAACTTGTTGCCATACAACTAAGTGCTTTAAGCGATCGTTCAAAATTTCCAGGGAACGTGTAATAGCCCGTCATGCTAAGAACATTATTTAGATCGAAAAAAAACACGAAAGTCCTTTTTTTCAAAAGAGTTAAGGGACACACCGGTTCACCTCGTATTGGTGTTTTTTTATCTTCTATACATATATTAAGAATGTTAATCTACCGTGTCTGTACTTTTTAGACTTTTGTGAGAAAAAAATGTTGCAGGACTCTTGGAATAAGTAATAAAACACATTTCAATCATTTTCAGAAATGTCTATCGGTCTATCTGTTTGTCTGTGTATTTTTTTAAACACGCATCAATGCTAAAATACTGCTTTCACGATAAAACATACCTCACCAAATATAAAGCATATCCTCGAGTAAACTTTAGTATTAGTTTTATTAAAATCGGTCGACTCTATCAAAAGTTACTGTAATTTTAATGACCACGTGACTTAAGTACGAAATAAAAATAGATAAGTAAATGGACTTATTATATGATTTAATTAGTCACTGCTTTTTTTACATTAGATTTCACGTGGACGGAGTCGCGGGCACAGCTAGTACTCAAATAAATTCATTACTTGTTTTAAATTCATTATTCTGTAACTTACCTATTTAATTTACCCACAAAAATATTTCTCAAGTTTAAGACCCACTAAACAGCAACTATCACACACATTTTAAAAATCAATAGTACAAAGTGTAACATTATCACAATTTACTAACCAAATATATACATATATATATATATATATATATATATACACAAGGTCTATCAAATTAAAGAATAAAAATAATATTAACAAAATGTAATGTTTAAAAATAACCTAATTATATATTTCCGGGAGGCCTCCCCGGGGGTTGATGGACGAAGGCCAGTCCAATTACTTCGTTTCATGTTAAACCATGCCTCTCTCTCATAAATCTCAGAGATGAAGACGAATGCAAAACAAAACTTTCCTCAACAGAATCTGTCAGATACATTTTTTTCCTCGTTAAAACCTACGTTCGTAGCATTTCACTTGAATTGACTTGTAGGAAAATTAATTATTATTTAGGAAATAAACTTTTTAAATGCTTTTTCTATTCTTAAAGTTTCACACGAATGTTCCGGTTATGGAATTAGGTCTCTGGTGAGGTTTTTTCAGTGAACTATGGTATGGGGTTCGTCAAAAAGATAAACAGATTTCTAAATGCAACGTGCATGTGCAAGCTCCCATAGTCTACGGTGAGCGTTTACCGTCTAGCTGCCCGCATTCGTGTTTACCACCATCGTCTTATAAAAAAATGATTATTTTCTTAAGTAATCTAGCAAAGCATTGTAAATGCGACCGTATGCATGTTACGCTTTCACTCCTTTGATTACACAAACGATCGTTACCTAATTTTGCATACACGTTACCAGGGTTATATAAATAGACATAGCATATCTTTTATCCAAAAAAAAATACCGCTCCCGAATCATAGGTCAATTCTATATAAACGCAAACGAAACCGTCAATAAAAGTTAGTTATTTATAAAGACACAAACGCAAATAATGTCGCGGACTAGTAAATAAAAAATGTGCGGTATCATTTTTATAAATTTTATTTGAAAATACTTACTACAAACAGTTCTTATTTAACCAGTTAAATTTTGGAACGCAGGAATAAAAACTTAGTAAGAAAAACAATCGTTCGAAGCGTAACTGGATTGATTAACTTTAAAATTTCTGTAAATGAGTACCAGAGTTTAATGAGTGCATAAATATTGTAGTGATTAAACGGTGGCCACCATGCTGAGTATTATAGGTTCGAAGCCTACAAAAGACTTGTACTTTGTGTTCAGTGATTTTATGTTTGTAAAATCTACGATGATACATCTGATTATTCTTAATCTGTTCCTATTTTAATATTAAATAGATTAAATAATTACAAGTTACTTTGTATTATACTAAGTTATTCCCGAGAATTTTAATTCTAAATTACTTTATGTTAACTTTCATGTAACTGTTTCGAATTCAATATAAAGTAACAATAAATACAATTAAGCTAACTGACGACGTAAAATGTGTAAATAAGACTTGATTACTATATTTAATTTTCTATTTTAAACAGTTATAGTTACAGTTACTAACATAACAATAATTTACATATTCGCATTTGAATCTATTTAATTTTAATTTGATATTCTTTGTTAAAAAGAAATCAACAATACTTAATATATCTTAAATCCATTATAAATAATATAGTGATAAAATAAAACAGAGGCAGAGTTTCAACTTGAAGGCTTAATAAAAGCCCTAACCGCTACACTATGGTTTTATCATTTTGTTTTCCTTCACCTTCCAGCTCATTAGTAAAGATTCGAACGCACGTTCCATTATCCCTTCCAATAAAATATTAGATATTCTCTACTATTCGAAATAATTATAACGCTACTAGCTTCTGCCCGCGACTTCGTCAGCGTGGAATAGTTACTTTTGGCTAACGCTAACACGCAACGGAAGCTCTCATAAGGAAAAAAAACGATTCTGAAACCTTTTTCATTGGTGCTCCGCTCCTATTGGTATCAGCATGATGATAAAGCCTTATAGCCTTCCTCGATAAATAAGCTATCTAACAATGAAACATTTTTCTCAAATCGGAATCAGTAGTTTTTTTTATATCATAGGAGGCAAACGAAGACGTGGATCACCTGATGTTAAGTGATCACCACCGTCCATAGACACTTGCAAAACCAGGGGACAAGTGCGTTGCCAGCGTTTGTTTTGGGGAGAGGGGAGTGGGTAAGTGGGGTATGGGGAATGAGAGGGAGAGGAGAGCGGGGAAGGGGAGGGGAGGTGGATATCTGGCGCTCTCACTGACCGAACGAAACGCAACAATGCAAGCACTGTTACTTCACGTCGGTTTTCTGTGAGAGGTTGGTATTACCCCGGGCAAGACGACTCATTCATGCTGAAACGTAATAGTCACGTAACGTAACGTCAAAGTAATAGCTTCAGCGTGGCTCCACCACCTAGTAATTGAGATTAGCGTTTTCAAGCCAACGAACTCTTCAGGTTTATAATGTTAATATAGAAGTAAAGATAAAAGCACTATCTACCTATTCATTTACAAATAATAAACATAGTTGTTTACCAATTTTGTCGAATCATTTATTCATAAAAGCAATTAATTCACCGTCACGCGGCCCATTAATTAAATATATAACAAAATAACACGAACCCTCAACAATCTAATCAAGACATCTTACATAATAAACGTCGAATTTAGTCAGTTTATCACCTTAAATGCTATTCATTTGAAATCCGACTCTGTTTTCAATGGAATAAAGTGTAATATTATATTGCGATACGTTTGTTCTTTTATATCTCACCTAGAGTAATAACGGCGTGTAACGAGGTTCATAAAAGAGTCCACTTCGATTAAAGTGTAAGTAATAAATGGTCTGAGAAACTTCCGATTACAGTTTCGCTACTGTTGATAGTATTTAAGTGGAATTTCAATTGTTTTTTTTTATGTGAAAACGATGATCATGAGAAAATCAAGAAAGTCCTAGAAAGATGGTCGTATTCTTCAATATAGTAGCTGTTCACAGCTAAGTTCATTAGACGGACGGACACCCAAAGTTACTCTTTATATAAAACAGTCTATGCCAAAAGAAATATATTTTGTAATCTTACAGGTAAAATCAAAAAGATTCAGTATCACACAAATACACTACAGTCGTATTTGTACCTTATAATGCTAGCCCCATACCTACGTGACGAAGCTTCGGCTATTTGTCGTGCTAAAAACTAACCTCAAAATTAATTCCGATAAATGCGTAGAATAATGTTCGTACAGCTTTCTCATTTTAATAATAACTCTAAATTAGCTTTTCCGAATTCCTTTGATGTGTGTAAAAACCGCAAGCCCAGTTGTCGATCTGCGTCTATCGTCACGCAGTCCGATAATTCATAGGCATGACGATAATGTCTTCCCACATCTAACTTTACTTTCATTGGCAAAACTTCGCAACGACACATAGGTATGGTGGTAGCATAATACTGTTGTTGGAGACAGTTTAAAGACCGCTTCCTATTTTTTCCCTTCGTATTTACTCCGATGTCCAGAAAAGAACTCCACCTATCAATAAAACAAGTTGGAAAATTCTGAAAAGTTGACATCACTATTCGAAAGATTCGACAAAGTTCGAGGCGGACTATTTTTTAATACCCCATTGTTTCTGGTTTCCACAATGGCTGTTCAACGTTTATTTGTTACAGTTCACATAAAGCATGTTAAAATGTTTTACTGGCTTCGAATCTTGTGGGTTCGAACTGGGTTTGAAATTTCGGTGTAAGTAAATAATAAAACTAAGTTTCTTGTACAGTCTACCTGAGTGTTAGTGATTGTTACAGTCTACAGTTACTTGTATGTACCTCCAAACTGAAAAGATCCGTAGCTATAGTCAGTTGATGCACCTCAGAAATTAATGCGGAAGCCACGTGTGTCAGTGCGAACCTCCAATGGTTTTGCATTCAGTCATATTGCAACGTTAGAATTATTTCTAATATACTTCTGACTACACAATACGGTGATCAAGCCCTTATCAGTATGTTCTGGCAACTGTTCCTAAGAATCAGTTCTCATTTTCGGCATATAGCTAATCATTCAACATCAACTGAGGTTGTCAATTGTTTAACACTATAATTAAAAAAAGTCACTCGACAATCTAAGCATCGGAGTTTTTGACTGAATCTTGGATGTCATGTAGTGGATTTTTGATTGAAGTGAAACTTCTAATGCGACTTCCAACAAGGTTGTGTTAAACGTTTTAACGGTACCATGGAGGGGGTAAGAAAGCACTGTTACGTTAAAAGTTCAACGCTCCTGGAGGGGGAATAGAAACAAATAAGAGAGAAGAGAAAAATAATCAAACATTTCGTATCTTACTTTAGTTATCATAATCCCATTGTTAATGTTATAGATTTGGATATTTCTCCACTCGAAAATGATAATTAAAAGATGCGATCACTTGTGAATTGTAAGCAATGTTAATAAAGTTTGTCTTAAGGAAACAATATGATTTTACTAAAAATCAATTTCCACCCCTTCCTATTTTCATTTCCACATTACGAAGTTTCACTTCTTCCGCGCAGAGGGACTCCACGCACTATTTTTTTAATCATAGCCTTCTTATGTTTTGTAATATTGGTGGTATTTTACATAATATAGTTCGGTTATTGTGCACAACTGAAGTGAACGGGAAATAATACCACGGGGCATGAATTCCGATTTGCCACAAAAACTAGACGGCCACCGTCTTGTTAGTTCACTGCAGTGATTACAAAAAACTTGTGATACCATGGCCTACTCGACAATGGTAATAATGTACTAGAAAGTTGGTTGCCAAAAAAAAAATTAAACATCTCTATTTATTTCAAAAAAACGAATAATCGACAACATCTTTATCGTAAGTTATCGTTAATTTGAACCGGTTGTACCAACTCTAGTCGCTACTTCGAAGAGAATTTCTTTTCATCTCGCCCACAAGCTTCACCGATCGGGCCACTGATTGGCTGTCAAGTTCGAAACACGATACATCTAAACCAATAACAACCGAGGCATTTATTGTTGCTCCAAAGACACGGGTCGTGTTTATTTTCTCGTAAGTTTAAATGTGCCAGCATTTTTTTTGTTTTTCTTGTATATTAAATTTCCCTCATCTTCGTACGCATTGTTTTTACAGTAATTATTTTCGGCTCTTTGTTTTACATCTGTATCTACTTATATAAAAAAGTGACTGATTGACGGAAAAATGACGGTTTTCGTGCAAACTTTCAACCACTTTTTTACTGCCTTAGGGGTTGAATTTCCGAAATCTTTCCTTAGTGGTTAGTACAGTATAAAAGAAACCCGCATGGTAATTTTTGGTCTGCCACGTATGTCTGCCTGTCTGTTTGTCTGTTCGCGATAAACTCAAAAACTACTGAGCGGATTTTCATGTGGTTTTCACCAGTAAATAGAGTGATTCACGAGGAAGATTTTACAATAACAAATAGTATAAAACAAAGTCCTCTGCCACGTCTTTCTGTCTGTCTGTTCGCGATAAACTCAAAAACTACTGTACGGATTTTTAAACGGTTTTCAGCAGTAAATAGAGTGATTAACGAGGGAGATTTTAGTAGATATATAATTTGTTTACGGTTTTTTTTATTATCAGGGCGGGACAACGTCCGCCGTGCCCGCTAGTACATGTATAAATAGATTTACAATTTTATTATATGACATAAACATTTTCTTTTGGACTAGTATCTGCGGGAGGGTTTGTTTATTTTATTCAGTGTTATAGGACTTGGAGTTTTAGGGGGGCTTGATAGCAACCAAATCAAATAAAACATCTGGCAATTGGCATGCTTAGAAGTATTTAAAGGCGTTACATTCCAAGACCAGACGGCGTGTATCCAGTTATCAAGTGGGGTAACAGAGACATTTACCTTGGTCGAAAACACTATATAAGTACGTGATAAGGATGTAATAGAAATTCTCTTTTGGTTTGTTGCGTTTGAGGCTTACTCTGAATATATTAAGTAGCTGAGAAGCATGTAAGCTCACATTACAACGACAATCTGTAAATTCAGTATCATTTATGCAAATTATTTTTCAAACTGACTAACGCTATCGACCTTATGGGCCTACACAGCTTCATCGGACTAAATAGCACAAGCGCTTATAACGCTCAGCCGCGTGACATGCTCAAGGATGCCAAAGTGGTCGAACCTCGGCTTGATCTAAACTAGCTAAGTTCATATATATAAGAATTAGTGAGGCACACACGTGTACCAGCATGTGTGCCTCACGATCTCAGGCAAGTGTTTTGTATCTGTTAACTCGGCTAAACTAAAATAACCAAGTTAAAAAATAAGGGAAAAAAATTAAACCCTTCCACCATATGTGCACTACCTGTGTGAGTGCGCACGTAAGTGGAGGTGTTCTGTGGCTATGGAAATTGTGTTTTTGTTTCGTATATAGGCATTTTAATGCACTTAAAGTTGAGGCAGTCATAAGAGTACTGTCCATAGAAGTGAAAGATAATGGAATAACTCTGTCCTTTTTGAATTCATAAATCATTACATAGTATAAAACAAAGTCCCCTACCGCGTCTGCCTGTCTGTCTGTTCGCGATAAACTCAAAAACTACTGAACGGATCTTTATGCGGTTTTCACCAGTGGATAAAGTGGTTCACGAGGAACGTTTTGTCTAGGATTAATTTGTCTAGGATTTTTTTTATAATCAGAGCGGGACAACGTCTGCCGGGCCCGCTAGTCAATTATAAAATAGTCTGGAGTAATTAAATTTTATGATTGGTAAATTAAAATAATTAATATTATTCTGATGTTCACATCTATTGTCGCTCCGGGCAATAATTATAGGCATACATCGTATATATTTTATTAACTAGCTTCTGCCTGCGACTTCGTTCGCATAGAATACCTACTTTGGACTAACGCTAACACGCAGCGGAAGCTCTCAAGAGGAAAAAGTCCCCGATTTTGAAACATTCTTCATTGGTGTTTCGCTTCTATTGTTCTTAGCGTGATGATATATAGCCTATAACTTTCCTCGATAAATAAGCTATAGAATTCTGAAAGAATTTTTCAAATCGGACCAGTAGTTTCTGAGATTACCCCCTACAACGTCACAAACTCACAAACTTTACCTCTTTATAATATTAGTATAGATGGTATAGATTAATCAAACATATGATGGACTGCATAATTTCAATGCAAAATAATAGTACATGTACGCAGGGACCTATAACTACGCGTTGCTAATGTGACATAAGCCATGCAAGCGCAAAACGTTCGGTCAGGTTTATCTCCTGCCAAAAAAATAACCGCTCAACACGCCTAAAAAAGTTTTCACTTCAACAATTGCAAATTACATAGCGTTTTATTATTCGTCGGGTTTATTTTTGTTGGACAAAAATTAA
Organism: Antheraea yamamai; assembly: GCA_036509395.1. Taxonomy (NCBI): domain Eukaryota; kingdom Metazoa; phylum Arthropoda; class Insecta; order Lepidoptera; family Saturniidae; genus Antheraea; species Antheraea yamamai. Next base: position 2,837,592 of record AP028444.1, on the reverse strand, counting down.
GTTATTAAACAACAGTAGAGCAACGGCCGGCCAGACGACAGGCTGACGAATTATCAACGAGTATCAACGTAGTTGGTTAGCTTATTAAAGTTAAGCGGGGGGTTAATATTTAATCCGAGTTGCGCACAAATGGCGCAGCCCGCTAATGTATGCGGTGTCACGCCTCGCAGGCTTGTACTGCTGGGATAAATGCGACTGCCACTCACACCGACGCGTAATGTCAAGATATTCGAAATTGTTTTAACTCACATCTATTGTTAAGATAGCCTATATATATCGCCTCATTTTGCGCGATGCGCTTTAATTAGTATTACTTGATGTTTTTTTAAATTGAAAACTTATTTAGGTGCGTTGAGCGGTATTTTTTTGGCAGTAGATATACTTTTAATTTCGTGTCATGATACGTGAGTAAGCATGAGCGAGCGTATTGCGCTTGCGCGGCTTGCCTCATACTACCGACGCGTTGTATGACAGCCTGTGTACATCTTGTTAAAACCTCTATTATCTGGAGGTGGTCAGTGAGGCTGTCATTTTATATAATAAAATGACATGTATTTAAATTTGTTTTAAAAATAAGTATGTCACTCTTGAAATGTCTTATCTAATCTAAATCTTTATTATATTACTAATATTACTTTATCACATCTAATCTTGATATTTTGTATTTGTATACATCATATGTTTGGTGAATTAATAAACTGTATAAAAAGTATGTAATTATTATTCGCGATGCCAATAGATGTGAAATGAAATAATAATGTGTAATATTAAATAATAATGAAATAAATAGTGAAATGATAATAATTTCAATTTATAAAATATGAAATTTTAATAATTCACACTGTCTTTAATTCAAAAATTCAAAAAAGAACACAGTTCAAATTCTGTTGTTTTGTGTTGTCACTTCTGTCGGCAGTCCTTATGACTGCTTCGAGTTTTATGTCAGAAGTTATATTATAATTATTTTTTTATATATTTTATCAGTGACTCTTTAACTATCTGCATGTGTTTATCTTATTATTTGTAATATTAAAAATAATAATAAACACTTAGTACTTTAAGTAATAACTAAGAAGTAATGTTGATCCAGTGACTTAACCAGTAAAATATCGATTTATTGTTGACAAGTTCCAACCCCAACGTGTTCAACGAAGTTTTCGAATTTCGAAGATATTTTATATAAATGAGTGACATTATACACTGAGTTGGAAGAAAACAGTACGGTGAAACCTGAACCTGATAAATATTCCTGTACCGACCTTCCATTGTATTTGGAAAAACAATTAAACAGTTGATTTTACAATTATTGAACCCACCAATTCGTAATATTCGAACCTTCCCTCGGAAAAAGGCCTTTGGCCATGCCGTGGGTCTTTACAGACTGACATTATTTAACTTAAGAAAATTCATAATGAGTGAACGCTAAAACCCATAAATAATAATCTGCATGTCCATCTAAAATGTGTAATTTTATAATATATAGTGATATTTTAGCACTAAAACACAATTTCAGCTGCAATTCAACTCAGAAATTGGGTAAGAAATATATTTTTACATTCTTCATCTGTGGATTCATTAGTCTTAGATCAAAATGTTGTTGTACAAGATTTGAGCATGCAACATAAATAGAAATATTCGTTAGAGTAATACGGTGTGACAAGAGGCCTGCTATCTCTCTACGCAATGCTCCATGACGAAACTCAACGCAACTGTTGGAAAGTTTGTTCGTAGGGATCTGTGTAGGCACACGGCCATATCTTCTCTATCCGATGAGCTTTGTTATTTTATACTTTCCATCAATCATTTTCAATGTTTAACATACAATTCCTGTTTCCAGAATATTCATAATCACAGATTACAGTTGTCAGTGAAAGAAGACATCGTGGTGTGGTCATAAAAGATAAAACTTCAAGTGTTAATTAAGCCTATTACGAGTAACTCTTAAACTATTCTTGAAGCTCCATTTTTATTTAAACTAATCTTAGATTACTTTGTCACTCACCGACAGATATACCTGCGGTAAAGTTGTAACCTAGCCCACATTTAATATATCAATAAATAGTATAAAAAAGTAGCAATCCGCACCTGTTTGTGTATACGCTTACTTCTATTAAACACTTTTTTTAACTGACTACGCTATTTGGCTAGCAAGACCTTAACAGCTTCACCGGACTACTAAGGCGAGCGCTTAAGGCACTCAGACGATTTTATTTTGATAACTAGCTCAAGGGTGCACGGCACACCTCGGCTTGGGCTGTTCCCTAGGTTACTCAACGATGTTAATCTAATTGAGCAACCCTAAACTAAGCTACATATTCATACATATATGAGTTAGTGAAATATATATATATATATATACCAAGCATGTATACCTCATTGACTCTTATATGTATTTTGTATCGGATAAATTTTCTGAACTAATTCTGTTCAATAAGGAAAAAAAAGAAACCTTCCACTTTCACGTGTAAGCGTGTGTGCGTGCACGTGTGTGGAGGTGATATGTGTAATGTTGTTGCAGTGATGAGAGATTTGTGTCAGTGTATTCGCGCGAACAGCGTAGTCAAGGGATCGACACCGAGGGAATAGACCTAGGCTTGAGCCACTGTTGAAGGGGGCCTAGTCTGGTGCGAGGGAGCGAAGTTTACCCCCAAACCGCGGTGGCGTGATGTGTGGTTACGCAGGCGTGGTTCTATTAAACTATATAATGGATTTTGACGCGGTTATCACTATCGTTTGCAAAATGTTTTTCGGAGGGTTTTTTGAGTGTCCACCATAAAGTAAATTAATGTTGCGAGAAAAATACGTCAATTTCAACAGCCACTTCTATACGATTAAAACTACGAAAATAGATGACTGTTGTTCTCTTTTTGATATTAACGTGTGAAAAACTTAAATCTCTGAAGATAGTAAATAAAGTGAAGTAATATTAAATGAGTCGATGTTTTAATAAAAAGTATTAATTTTATTCACTTTCATTATTTTTTTTTAAACACATTATTTCAGATTATTCCACTTTATTTAAAAAAAATGTACGTAGTTTTGTCGATGACATTGCGACTTAATTCAATTTTACGCTAATTATCGTAGTGCATTATGCTGTTACTCCGTCTGTATTGAAATTATTTTATAACATATTCAATTAAATACGTGAATTAACTACGAACTTTTTTTAAACGCTTAGTTAAACGTCTCTATTAGAAACGGTGATGTAGTCCGGTGAAGCTGTTAACACCTTGCTAAGTCAACAGCGTAGTCAGTTCGAAAAAACGGTGATATTTTTTACAACAGCCAAATAGCAATAGAATTACACTGTTTATCTCTACGTTTAGAATTGACTTAAAGCGCTTCATTTATTTTTAAGATAAATTTAATTCGAGCGTGTAAACTTTAACGCATATTTTCCCAGAACTTTGAATTTTTAATTTACTTCTTTCTTTGAATAAAGGTACGATATCACAGTTCTAAAATCACGCGCAACAAAGAAAAGTTGTTTATATGACAAGACTTACGAATTTTATCTAAATCGCTTAGGCGCTTATGGCGCTACATTAGTGCATTACACCCGTACGAAGAAGGGGAAGATCGTTAATATTAATATATATTAACTAGCTGTTACCCGCGGCTCTGCACGCGTTTTTTTAAAACGTATTAAAGAAATGTGAAATTGTAAGTAGGTGTGTACATTACAGAAATGCTTTTTCAAAAACATTTGTAACTACGACACGCACGCCATCTACTGTAACATATAACGTGTACATTAGATATATGAATACCAATAGTATATCGAAGGGGATGGGATTTATCATCAGTAACATACCTGGAACTTTAACCTACTATATACCACCCTCAGTGCTCACTAACACTATATGAAAGTAATGAAGATTATAAACTATACATTATCGAACAATATGTGTTGAATTTTTTATTATATAGATATAACATGCCCATTTTGTCGATATAGTTGTGTTATTCTTATACGTTGCTATAATCACTGAGTGATGTAGATGCAAACGCGGCAAATAAAACAAAATGGCCGCCAAATTGACCAAAATGATAATATCATTCAAATTACATACATTTATTCTTGGAGTCCAGTACAGCGCACGTCTCACGCGCTTGTTTACAGTAAACAAATTATTTTTATTAAATTCACACGAACGAATGCACAGGTAACAGTTCATCACTTCATAGTGTAAAACAAAGTCCTCTGGTCTGTCTGTTTGTCTGTTCGCGATAAAGCCAAAAACTACAGATCGGATTTTCATGCCGTTTTCACCAGTAGATAGAATGATTCATGGGGAAGGTTTAAATATAATTTTTCAAGGTTTTCTTTTTATTATCGGGGCGGGACAACGTCTTCGGAGCTCGCTAGTTATCTGCCCGTAAAAGTCCCGTGAAAGTCGGTCCACCCGATTAGGAGATAGTAGAATATTGCGGATGAAGTCTTGAGTAATAAAATAAAATAGTCTAAGTTACTTCTTATAAGGTGAATTATCTGCCAGTGAAAGCCCCGTGAAAATCAACTCAAGCATTACGGATATTGCACTGCGACCGAAGGCGAATAAAAAAACCTAAATTACTTTTATGAGGTCTGCTATCTACCAGTGAACACCCCGTGAAAATCGGTCCAACCATTTTGAAAATAGCAATGCGGACAAAGCCGCGGACAAATAAAGTACAATATGTCAACCACTATAATTTCGGCTATCTGCCAGTAAAATTCCCGTTAAAATAGGTCAGCCCTTTTGGAGATTACCCGGAACAAACAAACAAACAGACAGAATATAATAATATAAAAATATAGACGAAATATTAAAAAAATTTTTTTGGTCATTTGTAGCCATATCCATTCATCAAAAAGTTGTTATTTTAATTGTACATACACAAACTTTATTTTTATAATACGTAATAGATAATAAATTTTGAATAGGAAAACAAAATAAACTTTGAAAATGTTTGCGATAGAAACTTACCACGTTACCATGGCAACGTATATAATATTAACGCTAACGATATCTCTCAAAAGGAAATAAGTGCCCGATTTTGAAACATTCTTCATTGGTGCTCCGCTCCTATTGATCTTTGCGTGATGATATATAGCCTCAAGCCTTCCTCGATAAATGAGCTATCTAAAACCGAAAAGTTTTCTCAAATCGGACTGGTAGTTCCTGAGATCTTAGCGTTCAACCAAACAAACAAACTCTTCAGCTTTATATATTAGTATAGATAAGAATGTAAATCTAACGTGTCTGTACTTTATCGATTTTCGTGAAAAAAATATTGCATATGTCTAGTAATAAAGTAAAGTAGTAGTAATAAAATTCAATTTAATCATTTTTAGAAATGTTTGTCTGTTTGTATGAAGAACACGCATCATTGCTAACTCACAATAAAACTCAAATTATAAAGCACATCTTCGGGAGTAACTTAGTTATTGTTTCATTAAAATCGGTCGACTCTATCATAAGTTATTGTAATTTGAATGAGGGCTCGAGTTAAGTACGAGAGAAGAGTAGTAATATTTAACTAATTAGGTTGAACGTGCTAATCTCAGAAACTACAGGTCCGATTTGAAAAATTCCTTCAGTGTTAGATAAGTCATTTATCGAGGAAAGCTATTGGTTATATATCATCACGCTAAGACCAGTGGGAGTGGAGCACCAATTAAGAATGTTTCAAAATCGTTTTTTTTCTTTTGAGAGCTTCCGCTGCATTTTAGCAATAGCCCAAAGTAGCTATTCCACGCGAACGAAGTCGCGGGCAGAAGCTAGTTATAACTAAAAAGCTGTATATACGTCATATGCGCTTCGACATGCTAAAACTTGGCTAGCCAGTTTATTTTTGACGGCTGCCCCGTCAATCCGCCCGTATCTAAGCAACATATAACTTTTTCTTGATCATCACCGATATTGAAAATATGCCGCCTTACTTCCACATTTTATCTAAGGCAGTGTGGCGTTAGAATATTACTTTACGTATGTGTGCGTTATCGTGCTATTTGTTTTGTCGAAATATCATGTAGGTAACGTATCTACAGCTTTTTAGTTATAATATCATTGCATGGAGGGAACACACTTACTGGGAAGTGCGACTCCAAAATAAATCACATATGAATCATAGTACAGAGGAAAAAGTAATTAACGTAAAGAGCTCCTTAGAACACTGGCCACGATACAAAGCGACAAAATAACCCAATATGTCATGTGACAGAATATGACAATTTTATCTGCCTGGATGTTGGCAATTATTTTCTTTTTTGACCTTCTTTTTTATATCATAGGAGGCAAACGAACAGATGGCTTACCTGATGTTAAGTGATCACCACCGTGCATAGACATTTGCAACACCAGAAGAGTCGCAAGTGTGTTGCCACTCTGTGTTTGGGGGAGGGGGAGTGGAGATGGGTTATCCGGCTCTCTCACTGACTGAACGAAACGCAACAATGCAATGCCCTGTTACTTCAAGTCAGTTTTCTGCGAGAGGGTGGTACTACCCCGGACGAGCCGACCCATTCATGCTGAAACCAATAATAGCTTCAGCGTGGCTCTACCACCTCTACCTTTGATTCCTAGTAGTGCTTCTCAAGCCCTTTAAAATGAATTAACATGCTAAATTATATAATTTAAGTCTCTCATATTAGGCTACTGAAATACGCAAAGATTGTTAATTGAATCAGAAGACTGACTTTGAATGAATTGTAGAAGATGTAATAGAATTATTTAATATATTATCGTCTTTACAACATAACGAACGATAATAGAATAGAATATCGTTTTTGTTTTACATTACAACGTTACTCGGTTGCCATAGTATTTTTAATCCATTTTAGAAAGGAGTATCGTGAACAAAGACAAACAACACTTACAGGCGTCATGCTTTAAATATATATATTTTTATATATTAATTACTGTTAGTTAATTTTATTAATACACTAGCTGACCCATGCAACTTCGTCTGCACCAAATCGGTTATCACTGGTGTCAATTGTATTTTTAAACGCGAAAAATTTTAATAAGTCTAAAACCTTATTGCAGCCCCACCTACGGTTTCCAATTATGAATCCAAACTATCAAGGGACTCACTCAAACATATACCCAGATGGTATGTGGTATGGTTTTAAAATAAGCCAACAACCCGTTCGTAGCATCATCTACCGGGTTCCATTAAAATAAAAACTAACCTACATATATTGGCGGTAATGTGAAAAAAGCTTTAGCGGTCTATGGACCCCCAGGTTCTAACGAAGTTCCATACCCTTTTTTGTAGACGTTTACTATACAGTCAGTAGAGTTTACATTATAAAATATCAAGTTGATAGAGTTAAATTGTAAATTAAACGATAAAATATATTCATAAAATAAATAATGATAAATGAAACACTGAATGATATCATAACTATTTTCAACTTGTATTAAAACTTTTTCACACTCCATTGTATTGAAGAAAAAAATTAATATTAAAAAGATATGAGCACGATGCGTCAAATGTCACTTGCCTGTAACTATTTGTCTGAGAGCTAGGAACGGTTCCGACAAAGAACTTCAATAAGCTAGTTTTTTATATATCTCTATGTTCTTCCGAACAGCGTGCGGACTACCTGGCTGCCGGTAAACGTTGCGTTTATTAGTGCATATCGCACCTTTACAGGCAAACGCCACTAAAACATGAAATTATTATTGCCAGACATTTTTGTTATTAACAATAATGTTGATTTAGAACGCTCATCAAAGTATTCCTTCCAATGCGAGTAACAGCTATTTTTAAATACTGAGCATACATCCAAGTTGATAAAATATTAATAGGTGCACCTTCGGAGGATCCTTCTTTATCTAAAATATCAGCGCTTTCATTCCCAGTTATGCCTATATGAGAAGGGATCCATTGTAAAACAAATACTTTGTTCTTTGCTTTGAAATTGCTAGTAATTGCCTCAAAATAATGTAGGCTATTGGTATTCTTCGAAAAATCGAGGTACATCAAGCTACGTGTTGAAGAACACATTTTGAATCGGATAAAATAACAATCTTAATGGACTCAGTTGATTGTGCAAATGATAAGGCCTCTATAATTGCTATTAATTCAGTGTGCATAGTTTTCATCAATTTGAAATTTCATAAAAGTTTTGGAATTTGCCTCAAAAAATGCGGCTCCTAAATAATTATAATTAATATAAATATAATTAATAATAGTAATTACCAGCTTTAGATCCGTCAGTGTATATTTTAACAAAATTTTGATAATATTTGTTTATATATTGGAGATAAATTTTTTATTTTAAGAATATCATATTGACGCTTTGGATTCCAAATACCATCTACATTTATTTTAATTATATTGTGCAAATCAATGTTATCGACCCAGGTGTGTAAAGTGAACATTTCATGTTTTATACTTGTTTGAATTGGAGTATTTTTATATTGAGAAAAAATAGAAACCAATAATGGTTTTTTTCTGTTACGCCAATAAAGTGTTTGGAAAGAGATGTTGATGTGACAGTTCTTCTAATATATTAGTAAGTTCGTTTTTTTCAAATGACTTAAATTTAAATAGAATTTTGCCAGCTAAATATTGTCTCCTAAGATGTAACGAACATATGCTCAATTCGCTTTCCATAACATGGATTGTAGTACTTTTAATGAAACCCCCGATAATTCTCATGGCCTAGTTTTGGACTTTTTCAAGTTTATAGAGGTTAACCTGAGCACTACTATCATAAAGAAAGCTCGCATAGTCAATTCGACTGCGTGTAATATTGTATAAACGAACTAAATGTTATGGATGAACACCCCAATTAAAACTGGCTAATGCTTTGAAAACGTTTAGAAACTTAGAGCTAGATCCTGCAACTGCATTGATATGTTTACCCCATTTTATGTATGATAAAGATAGTGATAATTGTGTAAGCGCCTGTTATAGACGCATGTATTCAAGATGACGTCAGTTCCAAGTCATATGTCTACGTTTATAGTTGTTTTTCAGTGTTTACGGTGAAATCTTAATATTGTAATGGTATATAAAATGAAATATGTTCTTTGGAATGGAAAAAATAAAATGGTTTGAAATGAATTATTTTATTTATAAAGAATATCATCGGACACATTATTGTCAATAACAAAATTGTCTGGCAGTGATAAACTCATGTTTTAATAGTGTTAATAAGTGACCGGATTTTTTTTTCCTAAAATTATTTAAATATCAAAATTTTGACCTGTAAAGGTTGATGCGCATTAAAAAATACAACGTTAACCGGCTACCAGGTATCCTGAATCCTGTTTGGAAGGGCATTATATATCTTCATATTAAAGAACCAGCTTTTCTAAAATTCTCGTTCTTCCAACATTGCTGGCTCTTGTACTAAGGTGTCGCAAAAAAGTCTAGTTACATTAACTACAATTTTTTGTCTTTCGTTATCCTGGAGAACCCCTTGCGTTTTATGGGACAAAGAGTATCCTAAATGTAACCTTGGAATATTAGTTATTATTGTGTCAAGTTTCGTTAAAATCGGTTCAGTACTTTCAGCGTGATGCGTGTTCACAGGGACAGAAAGACAGACAGACAGACAGACAGACAGACAGACAGACAAAAATTGTAAAAAGATTATTTTTGGCTTCTATATCGATAACAAAGTCTACCCCGATCAAAATTTTCAAAAAATATTTAATGTACAGATTTAACCTTGCTACAGTTTTATTATAGTATAGATATAAAATTAGCTAGAGTATTGACAAAAGGAGCAATACACATACAATACAAAATACATACAAGAGCAAAGATTTAAATTAGGGCAATTAAAAGTTAAAGCTGTACTGTACTTGACAAAGCGAATAGACGTTTTCAAAATCCTAATACATCCAAAGATGAATCATACAGTATATAACAATACTGAATAAAAATAATTATCTCAAATAACGCAACGTCTAAATAGAATCGCCCATTCACAGCAAAAAGGGGACGAGAGATCACACGTTCAGTTTGTCGTAGGTCACGTAACACGGCAATTTGCCGACGAAATGGAAGAGTGCGGTCGTCCGGCTACGTGTCGCACGGTTTATTGTTGGCTTTATTTTTAAGAAAATACAATCTATCTTGACTGTTCACCTTTGTTACATTCTTGCAAACTGTACACTGCCAAAAATAATTATTTATACTGCTAACTCTTTAATGTATATTTGATTGATGTACATTAAATCTAGACGGTAGTGTGTCAAGCCAAGTTGAAACTAACATAAGGGCGAGTGGTACTGTGTTTATTACACGAACCATTTGGAGCCACTTTTGAGCCCCTCATAACTAAAAAACTATTTCTAACTAATATTCAAATTGAGTGCCTACTAAAACAGTCATGTTCGATGGATAGTTTTTACAAGCAAGCCTAATTTTTGGAAGAATAAAATAAGAACTTACAACTCTAGAACTTGCGAAGGCTATAATATAATTGGTATATTCGAACTAGCCAAGTCAGAACTTAGACTCCAATATATTATACTAAGTTATAAGATGAAATGATATTTTAAGTTGTAAAAAAATATTTAATGTTGTTATAAATAAATTTAAAGACTGACCATTGAACTTGGCTCCAATTTATATCTCACTTATTTTGTCGTTGAAGTCCACAACGAAGACGCATATCATAATATTGAACTTGACTCTCATTTCACATTTATGTTTTTGATGGGATAATTATTAACCGTTATGCTTTCAAATCATTTACCTCTGTATTCTATCTATACTATAATAAAACTGTAGCAAGGTCAAATCTGTACATTAAATATTTTTTGAAAATTTTTATCGGGGTAGACTTTGTTATCGATATAGAAGCCAAAAATAATCTTTTTACAATTTTTGTCTGTCTGTCTGTCTGTCTGTCCCTTTGAACACGTACCATTCTGAAAGTACTGAACCAATTTTGACGAAATTTGGCACAGTAATAACTAATATTACAAGGTTACATCTAGGATACTTTTTATCTCATAAAACGCAAGGGATTCTCCAGGATAACGGACGAAAGTCAAAAATTTGTAGTTAATGAAATTTTTGACGGATTTTGGTAAATTTTCATTGTGCTATATATAGCAGACAGATTAGCTAAAAAGGTAAGCTATATTTCCCTAAGCTATTTAAAAAAAAATACCAAAAAAAAAATCGCCGGGATTCGAACCGTCGGCTCCGGCGAACCATATAATGTCCAGTACGTTATAACTGAGCTACGGCTATATGCCGTTTCTATGCGTAATTATCGACCTCATATGAAGAAAATATGTGTAAACGAAACTGTCACTTATATGTTGTTACATTTATTTTATTGTATAAAAAATGTTTGCTAAACAAAGGTGACCAGATTTTTTCCTAAAACATAAACCTAGATAATAGTTACATTGCATTGTAGAAGATGAATCTCAACTAGAGTTCTATCAGTACGTGTGTTGTTTCGATATTTGATAAAATTAGTTTTCTAAATGTTGTTGAGCCTTGAAGTAGTTGGATTCAGGTTTGTGAATCTAAGATTAAAATAAATCAGTTGAGGTGTATGCAGTTATTTTTTTTTTCTCGAACTGACCACGGTATTGACCTAGCAAGGTCTTAACAGCTTCACCGGACTACTGTTTGCAGTTACTATGTTGTATTTATACTAATATTATAATGAGTGGTAAAGTTTTGTTTTCGAGGAATGCTTGGTACCTACTACTGGTCCGATTTCAAAAATTCTTTCACTGTTAGAAAGGTATATTATCCCAAGTACAGTATCTCAGCAAAAAAGGTGGTTTGTATGTCAAAAGTAAAATAAATGTGACCAAATTAAAATTGAATGCAGATTTCACGTATACTTTACAAATTCTTATAAAACAAACAACTAAAACAAAATGGAAATTTAATGTAGATGAAGTTCAACTTTTACAGTATGTTACGTGATGAAGTTACAAGGAGTACTGGGAAGACATTTATCGGCAATATATGTAAGTTAGTTTTGATCTTCACTTTGATGACACTACTTTAGGTAATGCTGCGAACAGATTCTAGGCTTATTTTAAAAGATTTCTCACATACCAACTGGGTATATGTTTGAGTGAGTCCCTGGATAGTTTGGATTCACGATTGGAAGTGCTGGATAACGCTGCAATAGGGTTTTAGGTTTTTAAAGATTATTTGCGTTTAAAAATACAATTGAAACCGGTAATAACCGATTTGGTGCAGACGAAGTTGCACGGGTCAGCTAGTACTAAATAAACTCCAATACCGTTTGACCTCTCATCATGAAAGTTAGCTTACTTAGGTGTCTTTATTGAAAGTGTTCTTTATGCTATCCACTCGCCAAAAGGTAGCGCTAAGTTAAATTTTATACTGAGATTTAATGCGGACAAAGTCACGACCGGTTGCTAGTATTGTGATAAAATCACAACATACATAATCTATATAAATAAAAATGAACCGCAAAATATGTTGCTAAGCGCAAAACTCAAAGACGGCTGGTCCAATTCGAGTAATTTTTGATTTGATTTATTCCTTGTACTCTGAGGAAGGTTTTTACGGAGAGAAACAAAGGACAAATTGCACAGAAAAACCTAAAACTCAGTTTTCTTTTTCTGTATTTGTGGACGCAGTTTTAAACTGCTATTAGCAACTTGAACGCATCAGTAATTACAATGCTTTTTTTTTTCATTTTTCATTTAACGTATGTAATTTTACCATTTTACTGCAGTTTGCTTTCAAAATTTTGTTTTCTCAGTTTGTATTCCGGAAAAGCGAACAGTCTCTATGAGGCAGTATAGCAAAATGTTTCATATATCTACTAAAAAGGTAGGCTAAGAAAAAAATCATATTAAGGCGCAAAGAAGTAGTAAGAACTAGTCTTATATACAATTGATTTTTAATATCTATTTTTGTGTAAATTTCCTACAAATTTACACATAGATGAATAGATGTTTGTTACTCGTTCATACAAAGACTATTGAACGAATTTCGATTAAAGTTTACACTAATAGATATAGTTGTAGCTCTTGAGTGACCGTTGCTTAGAGTAGTGTTCGGTTGATCCCCTTCGTTGAAACCGTAAGCGGGTTTTAAACTATCAATGGATACATTTGCTTCTCTAGTAGGCAATTGTAGGGTAAAAACCTTGTATTTGTAAAGTACTTTGTAGGGTCCTTTGTAAGGAACGTGCAAAGGTTTCTTAAGAGTTTCGACACGTAGGAACATATATTTGAACGACAAAAGATAATTATATACTCTTTCTTGTACACCTTAAAAATATACAAAATTAGACAACAGTTTACAATATACGTGTACAGTTAGGCGGCCTAATGACTTAGAGCGATCTCTTACAGGCAAACCTTAGGACACATTTAATTTTCAAAATACCCGGTAGCAATATAAAAACACACAAAATTACAAAAACGACAGATAAAGAAGAAATAATGCAGTAAAACCACTTCTATCAAGACAGCGAGAGGTAATACCGGTGAAAGTCTGATTGAATAAAAACTGTCGATTTCTTTCGTGTGGCTGTGCTGGTGCAGGCTTACTGTCTCTCTTACTGTACCATATATGTAGTTAAAATAAAACAGCCTATTTAACGCATTCCGAGTCTTATTGTTACGTAGTAAGTCAGTTTAGACTCGTACATAGTTTATACATCTTAGAGTTAGGCTTAGACTGAGGCTTTAAAGGTATTCCTAAAATTGTCTAGTCAACTAACTATAAATATCAAGAACGTTGAAACAAATCCTGCCATTCGAGAATTATTATGTGTTGCACTACACAAATCGTTAGAGTTTGACACACAGGTTATTTATGGTGTCATATGATTCATTTATTATTTATATATTAACAAATAGAATAACAGCACAGAAGGTTAATGGACTTGACCATCACGATTAAAGGACATAAGGTAGGTTGAGGAAAATTTCAACACATGCAGGTGTTCATTCCTGTAGCCACCATACACTTAGCTAGTACACTATATTGCCGCTCTAATGAAACGGAATGTACCAAATAAAACACAAATCGAAATAAAGTCAAAATACCTGAGCCTTTAGCTAAGTATACACAACGCGTTTTTTGATTCAATGTAATTAAGCTTATCAGTGAAGTAAAAATTATTATTAGTTGCCTTTTTTCCTGATTCTGAATACATATAAAAATCAATATTACAATAAATCACTAATTCGTCCTCTCTTTCTACTAACGGCAGTATTACTTCGTCATTAAAAAGACGTAGTGTAATGTCAATTCTATATCTGCAAGTTGGAATCCTAACATCTGCTAAAGAAATGTTTCAGAACTTGCGTACTCTTACTAATTTAAATAGGTAACTCTATCGACTGACGGTGAAGGAAATCATCATGAGGAAATCTAAACCTGTAAAAATGTTCTTCTAAACCTGAGAAACCACCGTATGTGGGAAAAATATGTGTGTAATTCACACTCGATAGAAGTGAACCATTGAAAAAGAAAGCGAGAAGAGCGTATGTCTCACTGTTCTCCAATACCCGAAAGCAAGCGAGACACTGCTCCCACTCCACCTGACACAGTGTTTACCCTTACCACTTTTTATCAAAGAAAAATATTGCGGATCAAAATTTAAAAGCCCTCCCATAAGGTGTTTCGCTTCAAAATATAGAACTGTGGATTACTTGGATTTGACATCGCCAATACGTTGTGGGCTGGCGTGGTGATTATGCCTATACTTTTCTTTATATATATACATTTATCATATATACCTATAGGACCTATGTCCATATAGTGGGTCTGTTACAAGCTGATGTGATGATAATAGTAGGCTATTTGCTTCAACGTGTCGACTTTTCAAAGGAAACAACACTTAAAATGTAATATAAAATGTTGGTTCAAGGTAATACCGGATTTAATATGACACAGCGTCGTAAATCACAGAGGCAATAATACCAGCTTGTGGCGTTTCGCAGTCGCTTAACCTTCAAAAACGTTACCTGTTACAAGTCATTAATTCCCATATTAAACTATACTGGTATATAATTAAAAGTACGTACATATCTAATCTATTTAATATCCTATCTTTATATATAAAAATCAATGTTTTCATGTTTGTCCTCTATGCATGCCGAAACTACTGATCAGATTGTGATAATAATTTAGGAAAGTGTTCTGGGGACGCACGAGAAGGTTCCTGTACCAAAAAAATCGATACGTATAAATGTTTTTTAAAATATATTAATGAAATTGTTTGCCTTAAAGAAAGAAAGGGTTTTCGTTCTTATTAGAACTTTTTTCAATATTATTTTGACATCATTGCATATTTCAATTAAATATAATTATCTATTTTAGCCCTCGGCTTCCGAATTAGCCATATTAGGTTAAAATGGCTTACGCTGTTTTTAATTATTTTTTAAATTTTGGGACATTCGGCAATGATATTTATGTATCCATATGCTCACAATAATACACTTATTAAATGACAATGTGATACATTATATATGTATATCGTTTTTATCTACATTAATATTATAAAGAGGTAATAGAAGCGCCTCTTTATCCTCCACCTACATAGGTATGGCAGTTACTAGTAATAACCGATTTGGCGCAGACGAAGTTGCGCAGGTCAGCTAGTCAATATATAAAAGTAAAATAAGAAATATCTATAGCTGTGCGCGCATCATGCCATAACTATAATATAGATTTTGATCTATTTTTTAAAATTTAATTGTAAGACATTATTATAAACCGTTAGTTTTTTTAAAGACGTCTGTTTATATATCTAGCAGATAGATACGTGATAAAATACACGTCCAAAACGTTATATTTCAAGATACACTAAACATTTGACAATATCATTACATATTATAAAATAAAGTCCTCTGCCACGTCTGTCTGTCTGTTCGCGATAAGCTCAAAAACTACTGAACGGATTTTCAAGGTTTTTTTATCATCACGGCGGGACAACGTCCGCCGGGACCGCTAGTATATTATTTTATAAGAGAATGTAATGTAAATTAATTAGTTAAGTAACTTATAGCTGAGATAAGCAAAAACTCCGTTTTATTTCATTATCGATTATATCACACTAGCTGTGTCCCGCGAATTCATTCATCTTTCTATTTTCCTTATTAACATTTTGCCCGCAATGTTATTTCATTACCACTTAATGTACTTTCTGTATGTTAACTACTCAGCTCCCAAAGGTTGTAGCGTGATATGAGAACCTATAATATTCCTGAATAAATAAACACCATAAATAGTTCCAGAGATTAAAGAGCTCAAACAAGCAAACAAAAAACAAAAGCCTTATCTTGCGCTTCACAACATTAGGATAGCTTATATTGTTAAATGACTCTAAAACTTCTTAATTGGTCCATTGACTATGCCATACTATGAGGGAACTTTCTTATCAGATACTCACTGTCTCTTGGAAGTGAAGGTAAACGTGTGTTACATGTTCCAATATCAGATTTAGGAGGCTCAGGAGACAGCCCATTCCACCGCTCTGGTTTCGAGGCATCCATTTAATATATATTTTCACAATGTTTTCCTTCATCAAACGCTAAGGCGCATTCACAACGAATTAAACCTACGACAAACGACATACTAGATCGAAACAACTTTAACCGAAAACATAAGAAAGACAAAAGACAGTCACAGTGACGGGGTCATTGCCACAAACTTGTTTTTTATACTTTATTGGTTTTATCCGTAGAGCACAATGTCATCTAATGTATAATGTATATATATATGTCTAACGTATATGATCCAAGATGGTAAACACGCTAAACCTAGAGGGAGACTGGCTCTAAAGTGCAGCTGCTGCAACACATTAAAAGGTGCTTGTCGAAATATTCTCAACTTGAGATACCTAGCCAAGAGTACTTGGAAGAAGCCCTACCACAATGCTATGGTTTCATCGCAATGTTATCCTTTACCAAAAGCAGCACAGTTGTGAGAATTTTAACCTACGTCGATCGACACAGTGTCTTAAAATATGAAATCTATAGAAGTCTCTACGAGGTTTGTAAGTTTCGTAGGTCAGATCATCTCTATTCAAGGCCCAGAAAGAGGTCGTATATAAGTATATACCAACGATAGTATGAATACGCTCATTGGATAAGAATAAAAAAAATATATTTTAAAGTCTATTTTTAAGAAAAATCATAAGCTACCGAACATCATGTTATGATACTTAGAAGCAGAGCAACTATCATACAAAGCCTAGGTCAGAAAATACGCTAACCGAAAACGAACTGCGGATGTTCGATATAGTGCTACTTTAGATATTATTATAAGCATAAAAATTAAACGTAATTAAAACCCAGGGGTATAGGGGGACTCAGTTCACCACTCCTTTTTTTTCTCTCTTTAATTTTATCTATGGTTTGTTCAAGGAGTACATGCCACCCTCGTCCATGCTACATGCAATAACAACTTATAAATATAATAACCTCTTACAAAATACAATCATAAAAGTAAATTGAAAAACAGAATAATACAATCACTTCCTTGCTCTTATACCGACGTCCACCATATTATAGATTAATTTGGCTTCTTCCGATAATTGGCTAAGTAATTTTATTTCATCGTATAGCGAAATGAATGAATGTCTATCTTTTATTATGGCTGACTTATTGATATTTGTAGCTGCAATAATAGCAATTTATATGGAACATTGCAGCGGCCAAAAATTTGTTACTCTTTAGAAGTACCGAAGCACGTGCAGGAGAATGAGAGGTACACTTCCTGTGGACGCGATTAACAATATATTACGAATAAATACTAATATAAATAATATTCTTACAAAAAAATGTTTCTTGTATATCTGGTTACTTAGTATTAAAAATACTGAGTAATCAGTATCACATATCTCAAGGAATCGTCCAAATAGGCATCAAGTTTAATCTCCTTTCCACGCCATTAGGAACTAATCGGGAAAACTGGTACCCACCGTCCATTTTACTCCGACCCCTTTAATTACTCCTACTCGCCTAAACATGAGGCGTTCTCGCCTTGGACTTAAAGGCTACGAGACCGGGAAAAACTGGTCCTTATAATATTTCGTATAATAAGTACGGTTATATAGTATCAGAATGAGACTTATGATTTACTGTTACCCTGTAAGGTAAATTATATGTTACGTTCACACATAATAATCAGGTAGGTAAAACTTTGGCCATACAGCATTTTTGAAACCAGAGGCTCTAAACCTTTTGACGTGCGTCTTCTTCACATCACGTACAGCCTGAAACTTTAATGAGTTTCTTACAATTATTACATAGTATAAAACAAAGTCCCCTATCGCGTCTGTCTGTCTGTCTGTTCGCGATAAACTCAAAAACTACCAAACGGATTTTCATGCGGTTTTCACCGGTGGGTAGAGTAATTTGATGAGGCACGTTTTTGTATATAATTTGTTAAGGATTTTTTCATAATCAGGGCGGGACAAATTCTGCCGGGCCCGCTAGTATAGTTATAACTGTGCACTGAGGGGGTTATATAGTGGATTAAAATTCCAAATATGTAGCTGATGAGAAATCCCACCCGGCACACTGTTAGTATCTATATTTTGAAGCGGTGATGGCTTATTTGATAGCGTGTCCGAATCCTAGCGACAGAGTTGAAACTTTAGGTGAGAGAAAAGAATTATACAAGACACTTTTAGGTTGAGAATTTGTCGCGATGTACCTGTTGGTGTGTTCTTGCAGATACAATTGAGAGCCCTCTCTGGGTTTAACGTGTTTCCCATCTTAGAGCACATAGTCATTTAACATGAGATGGGATTGTGATCGAAAGCTGAAATCTATAAAGAATATATAAAAGATAAATTTTTATTCTAATATTTTTTTTATATCGTAGGAGGCAAACGAAGAGTTGGGTCACCTGATGTTAAGTGATCGCCACCGTCCATAGTGTTATAAATATGTATATCGATTACTATTTTCATATTGGGTAAACAATTGCTAATAATTTTTATAAAGCTTTGTATTTAAAGTACTTCTTATGGTTGGTAGATATACTGTTAATCTTCAACGATCAATCATAAGCAACTGTTATAAATCATTACATAGTATAAAATAAAGTCCCCTACCGCGTCTGTCTATCTGTTCGCGATAAGCTCAAAAACTACTGAACGGATTTTCATGCGGTTTTCACCAGTGGATAAAGTGATTCATGAGGAACGTTTTGGTGTATAATTTGTCAAGGATTTATTTAATATTTAATCAGGGCGGGACAACGTCTGCCGGGCCTGCTAGTATCTAAATATATTAATTATTATTTATCATATTGGATAAATAATTACTAATCATTATTATGGAGTTTTATATTTAAAGTACTTCGTATGATTGGTCGAGATACTGTCATTCTATCAATCTACGACGACCAATCATAAGCGAGTAAATCGGTGGGGATGAAACTATAAGAGCGCGCATCCTGTATGTCGGGCATTCGTTATTCAGGATTGAGTACAAACACATGTGTTATACCGTGTTTAGGCTATTTAATTTAAACAGTACTGTAATAAATCTAATACTTAGTACTACATAAAGTGTTTTTGCATTTAAAATTCCCTACTACTGGTCGATAAACTAACACGGTTTACAATAGACACTTGCAATACCAGAAGAGTCGCAAGTGCGTTGCCGCCCTGTGTTTGGAGGAGGGGATGTGGGTTATCCGGCGCTCTCACTGACCGAACGGAACGCAACAATGCAAGGACTGTTACTTCACATGGGTGTTTCTGTGGATCAGGTACGACCGCGGGCGAGCCGACCCATTCATGCTGAAACCAGTAATGGCTTAAGCGTGGCTGTACCACCTCTAAAACCACTTACCATTCTACCTACTACCATTACGTTTTTCTGATCAGGATAGGACTTTATTAATTTATCACTTACAGTTTCGCGAACATTATAGGCATAGCAGAATTAATTTATAGTAAGGAGACGCGCATGCCGTACCTACACACATATTTGAAAGAGCATTTCTGTAACTCTACATTTTCTTATAGTTTTACATTAACGTGTGCGAGCCGCGGATTTCAATTACAAAATAATAATTTTGTAGTAGAAATTATTTTTAATATCAAAACAAATTATTTCATATATCAGAACACAGTAAAATATTCATTACTAGCTGTTACCCGCGGCTCTGCACGCGTTTTTTTAAAACGTATTAAAGAAATGTGAAATTGTAAGTAGGTGTGTACATTACAGAAATGCTTTTTCAAAAACATTTGTAACTACGACACGCACGCCATCTACTGTAACATATAACGTGTACATTAGATATATGAATACCAATAGTATATCGAAGGGGATGGGATTTATCATCAGTAACATACCTGGAACTTTAACCTACTATATACCACCCTCAGTGCTCACTAACACTATATGAAAGTAATGAAGATTATAAACTATACATTATCGAACAATATGTGTTGAATTTTTTATTATATAGATATAACATGCCCATTTTGTCGATATAGTTGTGTTATTCTTATACGTTGCTATAATCACTGAGTGATGTAGATGCAAACGCGGCAAATAAAACAAAATGGCCGCCAAATTGACCAAAATGATAATATCATTCAAATTACATACATTTATTCTTGGAGTCCAGTACAGCGCACGTCTCACGCGCTTGTTTACAGTAAACAAATTATTTTTATTAAATTCACACGAACGAATGCACAGGTAACAGTTCATCACTTCATAGTGTAAAACAAAGTCCTCTGGTCTGTCTGTTTGTCTGTTCGCGATAAAGCCAAAAACTACAGATCGGATTTTCATGCCGTTTTCACCAGTAGATAGAATGATTCATGGGGAAGGTTTAAATATAATTTTTCAAGGTTTTCTTTTTATTATCGGGGCGGGACAACGTCTTCGGAGCTCGCTAGTTATCTGCCCGTAAAAGTCCCGTGAAAGTCGGTCCACCCGATTAGGAGATAGTAGAATATTGCGGATGAAGTCTTGAGTAATAAAATAAAATAGTCTAAGTTACTTCTTATAAGGTGAATTATCTGCCAGTGAAAGCCCCGTGAAAATCAACTCAAGCATACGGATATTGCACTGCGACCGAAGGCGAATAAAAAAACCTAAATTACTTTTATGAGGTCTGCTATCTACCAGTGAACACCCCGTGAAAATCGGTCCAACCATTTTGAAAATAGCAATGCGGACAAAGCCGCGGACAAATAAAGTACAATATGTCAACCACTATAATTTCGGCTATCTGCCAGTAAAATTCCCGTTAAAATAGGTCAGCCCTTTTGGAGATTACCCGGAACAAACAAACAAACAGACAAATATAATAATATAAAAATATAACAAATATTAAAAAAATTTTTTTGGTCATTTGTAGCCTCCATCATCAAAAAGGTATTTTAATTTACATACACAAACTATTTTTATAATACTAATAGATAATAAATTTTAATAGGAAAAAAAATAAACTGAAAATGTTGCGTAAATACCACGTACCAGCACTATATAATATTAACGCTACGATTCTCTCAAAAGGAAAAAGGCCCATTTTGAAACATTTTCATTGGTGCTCCGCCCTATTTCTTTGCTTTATATAGCCTCAAGCCTTCCTCATAAGAGCTACTAAAACCGAAAAGTTTTCTCAATCGACTGAGTTCCTGTCTTAGCGTCAACCAAACAAACAAACCTTCAGCTTATATATTAGTATAGATAAGAATGTAAATCTAACGTGTCTTCTTTTCGATTTTCGTGAAAAAAATATTGCAATTCTTAATAAAGAAAGTAGTAGTAATAAAATTAATTTAATCATTTTTAGATGTTGTCTTTTTATAAACACGCATCTGCTAACTCACAATAAAACCAAATATAAAGCACCTTCGGGAACAATTTATGCGACCTTCTAATTTATTTATGAGGGCTCGAGTTAAGTACGAGAGAAGAGTAGTAATATTTAACTAATTAGGTTGAACGTGCTAATCTCAAAACACAGGTCCATTTGAAAAATTCCTTCAGTGTTAGATAAGTCATTTATCGAGGAAAGCTATTGGTATATATATCACGCTAAACCAGTGGGAGTGGAGCACCAATTAAGAATGTTTCAAAATCGTTTTTTTTCTTTTGAGAGCTTCCGCTGCATTTTAGCAATACCCAAAGTAGCTTTCCACGCAACGAAGTCGCGGGCAGAAGCTAGTTATAACAAAAAGCTTATATACGTCATATGCGCTTCGACATGCTAAAACTTGGCTAGCCAGTTTATTTTTGACGGCTGCCCCGTCAATCCGCCCTATCTAAGCAACATATAACTTTTTCTTGATCATCACCGATATTAAAATATGCCGCCTTACTTCCACATTTTATCTAAGGCAGTGTGGCGTTAAATATTACTTTACGTATGTGTGCGTTATCGTGCTATTTGTTTTTCGAAATATCTGTAGGTAACGTATCTACAGCTTTTTAGTTATAATATCATTGCATGGAGGGAACACACTTACTGGGAAGTGCGACCCAAAATAAATCACATATGAATCATAGTACAGAGGAAAAAGTAATTAACGTAAAGAGCTCCTTAGAACACTGGCCACGATACAAAGCGACAAAATAACCCAATATGTCATGTGACAAATATACAATTTTATCTGCCTGATGTTGGCATTATTTTCTTTTTTGACCTTCTTTTTTATATCATAGGAGGCAAACAACAGATGGCTTACCTTGTTAAGTGATCACCACCTGCATAGACATTTGCAACACCAGAAGAGTCGCAAGTGTGTTGCCACTCTGTGTTTGGGGGAGGGGGAGTGGAGATGGGTTATCCGGCTCTCTCACTACTAACGAAACGCAACAATGCAATGCCCTGTTACTTCAAGTCAGTTTTCTGCGAGAGGGTGGTACTACCCCGGACGAGCCGACCCATTCATGCTGAAACCAATAATAGCTTCAGCGTGGCTCTACCACCTCTACCTTTATTCCTAGTAGTGCTTCTCAAGCCCTTTAAAATGAATTAACATGCTAAATTATATAATTTAAGTCTCTCATATTAGGCTACTAAATACGCAAAATTGTTAATTGAATCAGAAGACTGACTTTAATGAATTTAGAAGATGTAATAGAATTATTTATATATTATCGTCTTTACAACATAACAACGATAATAGAATAGAATATCGTTTTTGTTTTACATTACAACGTTACTCGGTTGCCTTATTTTTAATCCATTTTAGAAAGGAGTATCGTGAACAAAGACAAACAACACTTACAGGCGTCATGCTTTAAATATATATATTTTTATATATTAATTACTTTAGTTAATTTTATTAATACACTAGCTGACCCATGCAACTTCGTCTCACCAAATCGGTTATCACTGGTGTCAATTGTATTTTTAAACGCGAAAAATTTTAATAAGTCTAAAACCTTATTGCAGCCCCACCTACGGTTTCCAATTATGAATCCAAACTATCAAGGGACTCACTCAAACATATACCCAGATGGTATGTGGTATGGTTTTAAAATAAGCCAACAACCCGTTCGTAGCATCATCTACCGGGTTCCATTAAAATAAAAACTAACCTACATATATTGGCGGTAATGTGAAAAAAGCTTTAGCGGTCTATGGACCCCCAGGTTCTAACGAAGTTCCATACCCTTTTTTGTAGACGTTTACTATACAGTCAGTAGAGTTTACATTATAAAATATCAAGTTGATAGAGTTAAATTGTAAATTAAACGATAAAATATATTCATAAAATAAATAATGATAAATGAAACACTGAATGATATCATAACTATTTTCAACTTGTATTAAAACTTTTTCACACTCCATTGTATTGAAGAAAAAAATTAATATTAAAAAGATATGAGCACGATGCGTCAAATGTCACTTGCCTGTAACTATTTGTCTGAGAGCTAGGAACGGTTCCACAAAGAACTTCAATAAGCTAGTTTTTTATATATATCTATGTTCTTCCGAACAGCGTGCGGACTACCTGGCTCCGTAAACGTTGCGTTTATTAGTGCATATCGCACCTTTACAGGCA
Source organism: Antheraea yamamai (assembly GCA_036509395.1). NCBI lineage: Eukaryota > Metazoa > Arthropoda > Insecta > Lepidoptera > Saturniidae > Antheraea > Antheraea yamamai. Next base: position 2,813,615 of record AP028444.1, on the reverse strand, counting down.
AACGCCACTAAAACATGAAATTATTATTGCCAGACATTTTTGTTATTAACAATAATGTTGATTTAGAACGCTCATCAAAGTATTCCTTCCAATGCGAGTAACAGCTATTTTTAAATACTGAGCATACATCCAAGTTGATAAAATATTAATAGGTGCACCTTCGGAGGATCCTTCTTTATCTAAAATATCAGCGCTTTCATTCCCAGTTATGCCTATATGAGAAGGGATCCATTGTAAAACAAATACTTTGTTCTTTGCTTTGAAATTGCTAGTAATTGCCTCAAAATAATGTAGGCTATTGGTATTCTTCGAAAAATCGAGGTACATCAAGCTACGTGTTGAAGAACACATTTTGAATCGGATAAAATAACAATCTTAATGGACTCAGTTGATTGTGCAAATGATAAGGCCTCTATAATTGCTATTAATTCAGTGTGCATAGTTTTCATCAATTTGAAATTTCATAAAAGTTTTGGAATTTGCCTCAAAAAATGCGGCTCCTAAATAATTATAATTAATATAAATATAATTAATAATAGTAATTACCAGCTTTAGATCCGTCAGTGTATATTTTAACAAAATTTTGATAATATTTGTTTATATATTGGAGATAAATTTTTTATTTTAAGAATATCATATTGACGCTTTGGATTCCAAATACCATCTACATTTATTTTAATTATATTGTGCAAATCAATGTTATCGACCCAGGTGTGTAAAGTGAACATTTCATGTTTTATACTTGTTTGAATTGGAGTATTTTTATATTGAGAAAAAATAGAAACCAATAATGGTTTTTTTCTGTTACGCCAATAAAGTGTTTGGAAAGAGATGTTGATGTGACAGTTCTTCTAATATATTAGTAAGTTCGTTTTTTTCAAATGACTTAAATTTAAATAGAATTTTGCCAGCTAAATATTGTCTCCTAAGATGTAACGAACATATGCTCAATTCGCTTTCCATAACATGGATTGTAGTACTTTTAATGAAACCCCCGATAATTCTCATGGCCTAGTTTTGGACTTTTTCAAGTTTATAGAGGTTAACCTGAGCACTACTATCATAAAGAAAGCTCGCATAGTCAATTCGACTGCGTGTAATATTGTATAAACGAACTAAATGTTATGGATGAACACCCCAATTAAAACTGGCTAATGCTTTGAAAACGTTTAGAAACTTAGAGCTAGATCCTGCAACTGCATTGATATGTTTACCCCATTTTATGTATGATAAAGATAGTGATAATTGTGTAAGCGCCTGTTATAGACGCATGTATTCAAGATGACGTCAGTTCCAAGTCATATGTCTACGTTTATAGTTGTTTTTCAGTGTTTACGGTGAAATCTTAATATTGTAATGGTATATAAAATGAAATATGTTCTTTGGAATGGAAAAAATAAAATGGTTTGAAATGAATTATTTTATTTATAAAGAATATCATCGGACACATTATTGTCAATAACAAAATTGTCTGGCAGTGATAAACTCATGTTTTAATAGTGTTAATAAGTGACCGGATTTTTTTTTCCTAAAATTATTTAAATATCAAAATTTTGACCTGTAAAGGTTGATGCGCATTAAAAAATACAACGTTAACCGGCTACCAGGTATCCTGAATCCTGTTTGGAAGGGCATTATATATCTTCATATTAAAGAACCAGCTTTTCTAAAATTCTCGTTCTTCCAACATTGCTGGCTCTTGTACTAAGGTGTCGCAAAAAAGTCTAGTTACATTAACTACAATTTTTTGTCTTTCGTTATCCTGGAGAACCCCTTGCGTTTTATGGGACAAAGAGTATCCTAAATGTAACCTTGGAATATTAGTTATTATTGTGTCAAGTTTCGTTAAAATCGGTTCAGTACTTTCAGCGTGATGCGTGTTCACAGGGACAGAAAGACAGACAGACAGACAGACAGACAGACAGACAGACAAAAATTGTAAAAAGATTATTTTTGGCTTCTATATCGATAACAAAGTCTACCCCGATCAAAATTTTCAAAAAATATTTAATGTACAGATTTAACCTTGCTACAGTTTTATTATAGTATAGATTAATATTTTGAAAATATAATTTGTTGTCTTAGGAAGTCCATTATACCCCCATTTATTCCCCTTGCCGTGTTGCTCTTACAGATATGGTAGAATGAAGCACAAACTCTTTCTTTTGATTCACGTCTAAATACATCTTGCATTTACGATTCCGGTTACCAAAATGTACGTTACTATCCACTTATTCATAAAATCCATTGACCGCTGGCACGTCTCAATGTTATAATTTTTTTAAATATTTTTATATATAACGTCTCTGTTATAAAAAAAACCGTGTGATTTTATTTGCGTGACACTTACCTGAAAAATTGAAATCTGGAAATAGTAACAAAAATACCAATACATTAGTAAATAAAACAAGAAAAAAAAGAGATTTATGTGTCGTTGTTTGACTGTTAAGCCTGCGATGAGTTCACAGTAGTCGCATTTCACGTGACGCGGACAACGAAAAAAAGGTGAGGTTCTAAAATTAGTTTATATTCAGCCTAATTGGACTTCTAGTAGGTATGAATGTGAATGTATAGTTTTATTTTATCTATATATAAGCGGTCATCTAAGTAAGTAAGTGAGTGACCTGTAATGTTCACAATATCACCGAGAGGTCAGAACAACTAAAACAAAAAAAGGTTATAAAAAAGGTTATATTATGAGAATAGACAGTAGCCTACGTAAGGAGTTGAAAAAATACAAAAGGATAAATGTAAATGTATTTCTGATTCGTTAATTCTAGTTTCAGAAACGCTGAACTAAGTTATTCGTGCGAACAGCACCGATGTATAAGTAGGTAATACAGTTCAGATTGCTTGGACGGCCGGTGACAAGGGTCGCCCCTCGTCCAACTGCTGTTAATTTCGTTTGTTGACAAAATATCGTGGTTTAAGTCAAACGCGTAAAGGTTATCAAAATTAATTCTATTTTTTTAGGAAACATTCGTTAAATTGTTGAACCACAAAGTAATGTGGTAGTCTGTACCTAATATTATAAATAGGTAAAGTTTGTGAGTTTGTGACGTTGTAGGGGGTAATCTCAGGAGCTACTGGTCAGATTTGAAAAAATCTTTCAGTATTCGATAGCTCATTTTGGGTATTCAACATCGGGTATTTTTCCTCTTGAGAACTTACGCTGCATGTTGGCGTTAGCCCAAAGTAATTATTCCACGCGACCGAAGTCGCGGGCAGAGGCTAGTGAGTTATTTTAACAGTCGTCTGGACATAACCACTTATAAGTGTCTTCTGGCAATTGCACTTAGGAGTTGCTTATACTAAGGTGAGCATACTACAATCTTCGGTACAACACAAACACATATCATAAAGTAGGATTGTCATTAAGTATGAAATTGAAACATAAAAATTATAAAAACTACACAGACGTTGCAGACGTTGTATTAACTGATCGGTGCGCTCTACAAATTATTATTCTGAGTTTAGACGTATTATGTGTTCCTTGTCAGACTCCTACCGACTAAAACTATAAGGTTTAGAGCATCTGCTGCCCCAATGAATGTCACGGAAACGAGTAAGCATATACTGACTGCCCGGACAACCTAGATGTGTACCCGTTCGCCTAACCACTGCAATAGAAGATCAAATCCTTTTGATCTGACCTGACAGTGAAGGAGACACTTCCTCTAACTGCCAGCCGTTCGTCAATGAAGTTATATCTCTTCTTCCGCCTTGGTGAGTGAGACAGGGACACCTCGAAAAGGATGTGGTTTTTCACCGTGGATTACTGGAGTATTGGGAGGACATCCTAAGGTAGCTATTCACGTCCGTGATTCCACCCCTTGCTGTTCAAAGATAAAAATACCTTATCACGCCTGCTCAGTGCCTACCAGACAAGTCCTATCGCAAGCACCGTTAAAAAACTTCGTTCCAAATAAATTACTTACCTTTTTTATACTTTATCAGTTATGTTGTTGTTGTTATGAGTTATGTATTTGACTATAATTTTATCTAACGTTGAAATACGACGTGGTCTAATGGTCTATGAGTGGCCTATGATGGTCTAATAAGGTAAACACGCTAAACCTAGAGAGGACTGACTCTCACGTGGAGCTGCCGGAACACACTAACAAGTGCTTGGTGACAGTTCTTCAACTTGAGGGTGGTAGCTAGTCAGACGGACTTAGAAAAACCCTACCTACCATTAGAACCTACGACCTTCGACGCTGTGTCCAAAAGCGATGTTAACCAAGCCATTATCGCTTCAAAACTAGACTTCAATAGACTATAACGTGCTAACATTAAAAACCATATCGCTTCTAACTTACATCTCAGGCGCGATATAAAACCTGTTAGATGCTTTTTTATATTACAAAAAAAAGTTGTTGACAAAATAATAAATGCTACTTGTTGGATTTTTTAGGCAGAAAATATACAGTAAACATTTTTAAAGCACTTATACACTTCAGTTACAAATATATAGATAGTTACAAATATATTACAAATATATAGATAGTTGTTAAATATTTTAAATAAACCACCCACCTCCACTTCGTTCGCGTTAAATATGAATATGGAACTTGATAACAATAAAATATAGTTTAACGCCATCTAGTGTCGGATTGTAATAAAAAGGATAGCACAAAGACCTTATTTATGAAAAAATTACTTTCAAGACAATAGATCAATCGTTTGTTTGTAGGATTAATGATTTAAAAAAATCATATATTATTATTATTAAAGTAAAATTTATGAATAATCCAAGAAACATTACAAATTAGTGTTTAGAGTAGCTAAATATTATGTTTTACAGTTAACACTTTTTACGGTTTAACTTTTAGCGATTAATAATAATTTACCATGAAAATTGAGAGAAATAATAAGATATCTTCTCTATGTATACATATAATAAGAATGTAAATCTAACGTGTCTGTACTTTTCGATTTTCGTGAAAAAAAATCGTTGCAGGTGTCTTGGAATAAGTAATAGAATACATTTCAATCATTTTTAGAAATGTCTGTCTGAATGTTTGCATGAGCACGCGTCACTGCTAAAGTACTGGGTTTACAATAAACTCCCAGTAAGAAAATCGTAAACCATATCCTTGGGAGTAACTTTGTGTTTGTTTCATTAAAATCGGTCCGCTCTATCAAAAGTTATTGTAGTTTTAATGACGACACGGCGTAAGTATGAGAGAAAAGTAGACAAGTACGGACTTAATACATTCCGATGACTTTATTAGTCACTGTTTTTTTTACATTAGGTTGCACACGGATGGAGTCGCGAGCACAGCTACTTTATATATAAAACTACAACTTTTTATAAGACCATAAGTAGTTGACATCTCATGAAGTGAGTATATTCGCAGGAACTTTGAAACAATGAGGATTCATTCAAATTTTTTGTGCATATTTTAATGTTATCATTTTAACTACTTTACCTTTATGCTACATTAAAAAACAAAAAATGTGCGAATCTGCTATTTTTGTGCGGATCTGTTATCTGCTATTTTGATGTAACACACGCCACGGTCTGCGTTGTACCAGGGTATCATAAAATAATAAGCGAAATAATTACATATTATACGCACAAAGTAATATTTTATCTCTACAATATAATAAAATTGTTACTCGCTAATGTCAATAAATAATAAAGTAATTAACTTAAATATACAAAGTGTATGAAACAATCGTAAAGACTGCACCAGTACCCCTACCACGAGTTACTACGATGTAAACTACACTGTAGTACTGCTCCGTCAATCTCTTCGGCGGCTTTGAATATACCCGTGATTCAGGGCTTACACGTACTATAGTCGAGAGTTGAATACAAAACTAAGTTAAAATATTATATTTTATCTCGATATCACTACATATTATAAAACTAAGTCCTCCGCCACGTCTGTTTGTCTTTTATTTTATCTCGATATTATACATATAATAACCTGCTCTTGTATATTAAAAACGGGCAACACGATTGGCGAAGGACACAGACTTATCTATTAACACGACTTTAACAGAATTATAACTTTCAATTCCATCTTAAAGTTTATTAAATTTATCATTTATTTTATACTTGAAAATACATTAATGAAATAATGAACTTTTCTGTAGGTCTTTTTAAATTGTATACAACTCCATAATACATTATTTTGATGTAACTCATAAAGCGATAGCGTTAGCAATGTAAAATGCCTAAAAATATATTCTAACATTAATTACAAATGCTTATTTTGGAAGAGTTTGCCATTTTATCACATTATATATTTATTAATCGATTAAATTAGGTAGTATTCATTTAAGCCTAATATCTAGATTTTCTTAGTTAACCTTTAAAAAAATGTGATCATACAAACAATTCAAACAATATATTATAGTATAGTCTCATAGTGATTTAACCCTTACGATCAAATTTTTTGATACAAAAATTTTAAAATCGTGTTTAAATGCATGGATGCATGCATTGTGGGGTAAAATTTCACTCACAGTTCAGTTTGATAAAACATTCATTTCAAAAACATTTGCAAAGGATTCGGTGGTAACAAAAAATAATTATATGTAACCAACCTTGAAGTAGCAATTGGTAGTGGTAATGAATTTATAAAGTACCAATCCGAAGGGAAACTTTTGAAAATTATCGCGAAACTTTACGAACGAAAACTTCTGAAAACGAATTAAGCTGAAATAGAGTGGAGTTTTGAAAAACGTTTCAACCCCAACGCCGGCGTCCCCGGGGAAAGGTTTCCGTGACATTATATTACTAGAAAACTTCAATGTGAAGTCTCAGAAACCTTGTTATAATATACACACACATGTACAATCCATCTAATGTATCCACTACACGCTAGGATATGAATGTTTTACATTTGTTTAGGTGGTAGAACCACGCTGAAGCTATTAATGGTGTCAGCATGAATAGGTCGGCTCATCCCGGGGTACTACCACCTGACCCACAGACACACCGAGGTGAAGTAACAGCGTACGCATTGTTGCGTTTTGTTCGGTCAGTGAGAGCGCCGGAAGCCCACCTATCCTCACCTCCCCCCTCCCCCAAACACAAGCTGGCAACGCGCTTGCGACTCCCCTGATGTTGCAAGTGTCTATGGACGATGGTTATCACTTAACATCAGGTGACCCACCTATGATGTAAAAAAAACTAAATTAATTTGAACTTTATAAGTCTAGCTAGCTACTACCCTCTAGTTGGAAATCAGTACCAAGCACCTGTGGATAATATTTGTTTGTTAATAATATATTAAATCAAAATACAGTCGTTCATAATGAAACCTAAGGGATCCAAAATTTATTTCTTATTCTAAACAGATTTTCTTATAGAAAGTTTACATCAAAACACTTTTGTCGCCTCCCATCTCCATTGCATATGACAAACAAAATTATTTTTCAACACATAACGCTTTATTGTTACTGGTCATAATAACAGTTTCAATATTGACTTTACAACTGACAGGGTACGTGGCTTATTTCCTAATTGAGATCAAAATTACCTATAGACACGTATATATACGTATTCTTGATAATTAACAGTAACAAAAGGGAGATAGATAGCTGTTTACCACCTCAGGAGTCTTTCTTAGAAATTTCGACACCTAAAAATGTAGTCGAAATCTTTTCTAAACAAGTAAGTGACAATACTTATTGTCATTATTTACTCACGTCTAAATTATGAATGTATTTCTTCGTAATAGAAAATAGCTGTTGCGCTCTAAAGAGTGTACCAATGTAAGCATTCTAAGCATTACATAAAAGATAAGAATAAAGCCATCATAGAGGAAATAATTTTGTAAAAAAAAATGTAACAGATGTAAACTAAAGTAACATGAAAATGTAAAAAAATAGTTAATAGTTAAGTAAAATTAATAACCATTATTGCTCACAATTCAAACGATTTTTGGCAAGAGTAATAAAATTAACGAAAGCAGAAAAAATGTGCAGAGATAAAACAAACATTTTAAATAAAACTAATCAAGATATCTACTTTTTTGAAAAATTTCCGATATAATGAAAGACATTACAAAGATATTGGACTGTATTTTCAATATAAATATGTATAATAGAGGAGCGTACCGAAAATATATTAAAAAATTTAATAACCAACAAATATCAACACAAAACAATCTACCACAGGCTGTATCTATGAAAATACAGAGCAACGAGCAAATCAAGCCACAGGCCGTGGAGCGTAAGAAAAGATTCATACCGACGTAAAAAAAACATAATAACAAAAAAAACAATATCTAAGGAATCCTTCGAAGTGTATAAAGCGCAGAGATTATTATCGCCAGGCGTCGGGTGACGTCATAATTCATTTTTTTCCTCCGAGGCCTCGTTAATTCCCCGCGGCAACAAAATGAGGCCATTCGAGCTTCTCAAAGGCACATAACAACGTAATTCTATACAAGTAACTCACTTGTTGGTAACGTTGAAGGATTATTTACCTTTTTATTTTATACAAAAGTTGTGAGTGGTTATAAGAGTGTCTCTGTCGGCGTTCCCTTTCACATTTTCTCTGTTTGACTCTTTAAAATTGGTAGGGCCTTTTTAGTATTTAAGAATATTTATTTCAATAAAGAGAGAGCGAGTCGTGGTGGTCGAGTGGTTTAACCGGTAGAATTCGCATACATTTACTAATTTAAATTGGTAGCACTATCGGCTGACTGCAAAGAAAAACGTCGCAAGGAAACCTGAACCTGCGAAATGTTATTGTACTACTATATGTGGGGAAACAGAATTAGTTTACTTTCTTAGAGTTTGGAATTACCAATACGTCGTGAGCTGTATGGTTTTCGCATCTATTGACACTCGGAACAATAATAATTATACACATTTTAATACAGTTTATTAAGTAATCATGACATATAAGCAATATGATGAGCAGCACATTTTCAATATGAAAAATCAATATTACATGCACACAGGCCACTATATTACGCGTCGCCAGTTTGACGCTAGTCACGCTCACTAGCATGTCACGATTACGAAATTATAAGTTTATCTCCTGCCAAAAAACTACCGCTCAACGCGCCTAACGAAGTTTTTACTTCCAGAAAAACAAATGAAAAGTAAGTATGTAGAAATTATGATGATGATTTCTTTATGAGACACCCATCAAATACGTATTATTTATAGAAACTAAAGGCAATCATTTGTGTTATCTCTTATCTTATAATATGTTCGTATGCATATACCTGTACCTACTATCATTTTAATATTAATAGTACTCGTCAAATGTCACCTAACGCTGTCGCTCGATTCCGGAGATCCAATGAAAAATGACCTGCGACTTTAATACGGCTAACTTTCTTTTAGCTATGATAAACGATGGCTCCGCGATGCTATTTTATGAATTAGAAAAATGATTTCCAATATCATTTTTAAATTATCTTTTTATTATCAGATATTATTACGACGAACCATCTATCTTTCTCGGGCGTATCGTTCTTATATTTATTACCAGACTACCGGAAAGAAAGGTATTTTTAAAATATATGTAGGCTTATTTCAATCTTAACAGATCTTAACATATGAGCCATCTATCATGACCTATCGTGACAGGCCTTTACAGCTTCATCGGACTACTAAGGCGAGCGCTTAAGGCACTCAGCCGAATTTATTTAGCAACTAGATCAAGGGTGCAGGTTACGCAACATCGCGAATCTAACCAAACTATACTAAGCTAAATATTCATACATAGATTCACATGTGTACAAGTGTACGGCAGCAACTCATCTATATATTTCATATCGGGCAATAATCCCGCTCCTTTATAGCTACGCCTTAAATACGCTTGCTTTATATTAGAGGGTAGCGCGTTTTTTTTTATACACCTACTCAGCAAATTCTTTTTTTTTGTTTTATGAAAATGTTAGGACAAGGTGTGTATAATTTCTTTTTTGAAAAAATCTAACAAATATGTAAAAAATGCGTAATTTTTTTTAAAAATACAGCAAAGTTAAAACACATCGACAAACTCACGTTTACTTCATTGTGTAGTCGTGCTGTTAAACGAAGACTTGTTTTCATCTTTATCACCCGTACACCGTACACCCGTTAGAAGACAGGACAGGTAGTTAGTAGAATATAGAAAAGAGATACAACCTTACAACACAAACACTTGACAATGTAAAACAAACTTTATAATCTATAAAACTTTGTTTCAGCAATTCAAAGCGGACGATAAAATAAATTTTGTTTCATATATACTCAATCAAATATTGCATTGTTTCTAAACTTTATAATTTGTGGTCTTGAACGAAAAACTTGACTTCAAATACATACGTGAGTTACTCCGAAATTATGTTTTATTCATTAACATCTTCCTTCATATATCGTAACTTTCAGAAAGTTACGATTTATTGTACCATTTTCGTGTGTGTTTCGGTTAAGTCTACGAAGTTCTTTTAATAATATATAAGCTAAATTATATTACGACCACGACAGTTTGTCATAGATCTTGTTTAATTCAGTTTACTACTTTCCAAGCAAAAAGAATATTAATGTGAGACAAATCTTTTAGAATATTAATTAGAAGTAATAATCAAATCTTCCTCTTATGACATGGGGTCCTTCAAATGAGGCGTGAAAAGGCATTTTTGCAGGTCGGCATGATAACGACGACTACCGTTATTTATGGACTGTACTGTACGTTCCATCAGGTACAGTGCATTTTTTCGAACCAGTTTAAAAAAATCTAATAAATGTTAGTAACAGCATCCCGTTATTTCCAATTTGCCAAATAGTAGGTTCAAGCAGAAGCACTTCAAGTGGGTTTAATGTCTAAAAGCTATATTATAGGTTGGAACAATATGTGAGCAATGGCGACGTATAGAATTGACGCCCCTCTCTGTACATCCGCCAAAAACGAATTTAACTATAAACCTGTATAGCTATACCTATATGTTCGTAAAAATATTTATTATGGATCATGAAAAGTAAATCCCGATCGAATTTCTTGCCGGTTCTTCTCGATGAGTGGGTTGTTTTCCGTATCGGTGGTTATTTTAACGCGCGTCTTTTCAGGGAGTAATTTGAATAAAGTATTTTTGATTTAATTTAATTCGTTTAAATCTTTGTAGAAATAATTATATAGCATTTATTATGAAATTTGATTATGTCGCCGAATAGAATAAAGGATATTTTTTATCGCTCCTCAAAGAAACATAAAGTGCACAATATTAAAGATTAGTTCGAGTCAAATAATAAAAGGACCGGGCGTCTATCGAGTAGCTTAATCTCATTTCTTCAGAAAGGTCTCTTTGAACAAAACAGTCGCTAAGTAAGTGCATTTTACACTGCCAGGCCCTTTGAGGGGAGGCCGAGCTGCCCACCAGTACCCACGACACGTACAGCGTAGTCTGAATAATGCGACGGCAGGTTAAGTTATATTGGACGCTGCCCAGTGTACAGAGTTCGCGTGAATTGGTTAAAATTCAATTATTCGTCGCCATTATTCCCCTGCTCGAAGTTTTGGAGTAGGGCTGGACCACTTACATCAAGTCATTCAGGAGACGCGGCTTTGATTCCGGTTAAATCAAACGAAAATACAAGCTTTTAGCAAGACGCGTACAATGAAATTAGTTTACGAGAGAAAAATGTATGAATGGAAATACTTATTTAACTGGCTTATGTTGTAGTGTGTATAAAACTCTGGTTTTGTAGTCCTCAAAGAGAACGACACATCTCAACACTATAGTTTTGTACAATAAAAATAATTTTAGTGGAATAAATGCAATTTTTTTTTAAATCTTGACGGTCGAGTGGTTTACCCGCACGTTCCAACCTCGGCGTGTACCACCGATTTTATCGAAATTCGCATACATTTACTCAATTTAATAGATAACACTATCGGTTATCGGTGAAGGAAAACATCGTGAGGAAACCTTAACTCGAGAAATGTTCTTTTAGCATCGACGTGTGTGGGAAAATATAGAACTGTGGATTTCTCAGAGTTTGAAATCGCCAATACGTTATGAGCTGGCGTGGTAATTATGCTCATACCTTCATTCGTGAAGAGACTTATGGTCCCGCAATGCGTCTCGGACAGGCTAATGTGATGATGATATCAAAAGATGTCTAAATTGGATGAAACAAATTTTAATGTTACAAAAAAGAAAGTTTGTGGCGATATACGGAGGCTTGTTACAAATATATACAATTTATAAAGATATTGTTTAAATTGACCATAATATAAGTCAAGTAAGTTGAAACAAATCATACCATCTGTGAGCCACCTCGGCGAGCGTTACATACACCCATAGCATTAGACAAAAGTAATGTGCCTATAGCGTCATTCTAACTAGGTAACATATAAAAAGGACTACTACGTAGGTATATGTGAGTTTCTTTGTTATATATTCACACGTTAACTACTCAATCGATCAATGTGACATTCTGAAGTTCTGAAGGGTACAACAAAAGGACATATGGTAATTTACATCAAGAAAAGGTACAGTTCCTGAAGGATGGAATCATATATTTTACAATATTAACGCGGTCGAAGCTGCGGGCAAAAGCTAGTCATATATAAATATACAAATGCAAATTATATCGCGAGCTAATGCTATCATTACATATCTTAATATATATATTTCTTGTGTGCGTGTGTATGTGACTGAACTCCTCCTAAACGACTGGACCGATTTTGATGAAATTTTTTGTGTGTGTTCCAGTGGATCCGAGAATGGTTTAGATTCACAATTGGACCCGGTAGGTGGCGCTGCGGTTGACTTTTAGGATTTTTTTTAATTATCAGGGCAGGACAACGTCCGCCAGGCCCGCTAGTAAGTTATATTTTCCAAACATATAGTGTAAAAATATATTATAGCTACCTCTATTAAGTTCAAGAATGTGTCAACAGGGTAACAATAGTATAAATTCCCAGCATTTTCGGCATAAATAAATGTTGATCAGGCTTCCGGTGAGGCATTTGTACAGAGATAGACAGATAGCGGACAATCCACGAAGTGCGACATCAACTTTCTATCATCATATGATATGAACTGTTAGGTAATTGTGTAGTTACATTTAAAAACAAGCTAAATCCAATTTTAACCGCTCTTAGTATTTTACGTTATTTTTCCAGATCTTCAAACTTTGTACATAACTAATAAAATTTGAACTTCGTTTTCGGTGTATAAAAACTGGAAATGTTAAAAAAAACATGTCATATGAAGGATAAAAATTATATTAGCTTATTTTGAAATGTAACGACTCATTTGTTATCTAAACTAGAAATAACCGAAGCTGCTGTAAAATCCGAGATTAAAAAAATTAAGACAGCTATAATATTAAATTTTAATTTTGTTTAGTATTAAACATTTCTAGATTCTTCTAGTACAGGACATCGGTGTAAGTATTACTCAACTAAAATGGCGGTGGGCAGGCCGGATGTGGTGATGGCAGGTGGAGTAGGTTCTTGACCGAGCGGTGGCCGCTAGAGGACAGGTGAATTGTGTGAAGACCAATGGCAAGATGGGTCGACGACAGTATACATCTTGTGGAAAAAACCTGGACAAGACTGGCACAGAATAAAGAGGAATGACGTAAAAGGACGGAGGCTCATGCCCTGCAATGGGTCTAGAAGAGCGGTCCAAGATGATGATTTTTTCTAGATTCGAGTGACATAAAACTGTCTCTGTGGAAATCTGGCCTTTAGACACATCAGAATATACACTTTAAATTGTATAGGTTAAAGCGACCAACATGTCACTAACCTGCAGATAATATTGAATGTTAAGGTCCGAGTCAATTTGAGGTCACTTTACGACCAAAACGTGAACTCACAAACCCTCCCGCTGCACGAGACAAGTAAATAAAAGAAGTCATAAATGTTTCATATACTTTGAGTCATAAACTATGTACAAAGCTTACGGTTTAGACTTTAAAACCGTAAAGCGTACGTTAGCGTTTTATATGATCTTGTCGTCTGATTTTTCTTATTGTCTTCAATAGATTTTTAAATCGTTATATTGCAGACTAGCGGTCAAAATTCGACCATAATTCAAGTATTCAATATTCAATATTAAAGAACATCGAAGCATTCATTAGGTCTGTCGACAGAAGTGAAAACAAAACAATAAATAACTGTATCCCGTTTTGAGTTACATTAGGCTGCACAATTTCAATACAAAATATAATAGACTAGCGGGCCCGGCAGACGCTGTCCCGCCCTGATTATAAAAAAATCCTGGACAAATTATATACCAAAACGTTCCTCGTGAATCACTTTATCCACTGGTGAAAACCGCGTAAAGATCCGTTCAGTAGTTTTTGAGTTTATCGCGAATAGACAGACAGACAGACGCGGTAGGGGACTTTGTTTTATACTATGTAATGATGTAAGGCCGCTACTACGCCTCGCTAGTATGACGCAAGTCGCGCAAGTGCAATACGGCCGGTCATGCTTACTAACATATCATCTATTTATACTCGTATAAATTTATCTCCAACCAAAAACATCACTCAACACGCCTACAGAAGTTTTTACTTCCAATATAGTTTGTAAAACAAAGAAGGAAGATATACTTAAACGTAGATATATTATGGGTCTTTCTATATATATGGGTTTTTCAAAACTCAAGAACTATCCATGCGCTTAACGATTTTCAGCACCAGGCGAAGCTGTTAAAGAGCATAAAAAGCATGTTTCCACGGTCATCACGGGGGAGTAGCATGAGTGTTTTCAAAACTGGTTTCATCATATCATCATCAACCTGTAAGAGACCCACTGCAGGGACATAGGCCTCTTCCCGAAGAAAGGTATGAGCATAATCACCACGCCAGCTCACGACGTATTGGCGATTTCAAACTCTGAGAAATCCACAGTTCTACATTTTCCCACGTATAGTAGTACAAAAATATTTCTCAGGTTCAGGATTCCTCACGATGTTTTCCTTCACCGTCAGCCGATAGTGTTACCAATTGCATTTAGTAAATGTACGCGAACTCCGAAAAGTTGGTTGGTACATGCCGGGGTTCGAATCTGCACACATCGGGATCACATTCCACTGGTCAAACCACTAGGCCAAAACGACTCAAATTTAATTCATTCCTATGAAAATTCAATACAGCTAAGGGAGAATATTTTCAGAAACAAAAAAGTGTGTGTGTACTTATGTACACGCGTTAGAAGTTATACTTCTTTGGCGTAACAAGATAAAAATCTTTTCAAAAATTTAATCTTTCGCCTTATTCTACGTTTGTAGAAAAAACGACACTAACAATAGAAAAAAGGTATTTAATACATTGAAAGTTTTTATACAAAGAAATACAAACAACAAATACAAAGAAATAAAATGTTAACTATAGCTAACTTCAAGGTGTCGGTTTTTCGTGACAGTGTGGGCGTGCATCGTAAAAATTTACTCTCATTATTTTTTCCTAACGCGCCAAAAGAAATATAACTTCAATAAATTGATTTTTAGCTAGTCATAACATTTTGTTCTAATTCATACCAACATTTCGTAATGCGCCCCTTGTATTAGTTTAAATAATACCTTGATTTAACAATTAAACATCAAAAATGTGATATATTTTATTACCGATATAAACTTTAAAATGTTCATATATGAGAGTGGTTGGAAGTTATTTTATGTCCTCGTTAAACCAATACTTCTACTTTATACTAGAAGACTAGGAGTCTATTTTTATTACAGCGCAGTTTTATTTCCATTAAACTTAGAATTGTAAAATTGATTTGGTTGTATATTTTATACAAGCTTTTCTTTCCACAATACTGTGAATCGATTATTAAAATGCCTAGTTGATAGCGTGTGCGAACACCGCGTTGATGGTCTTAGGTTCGACTCCTAGCAACTGAGTTCGGACTCAGTTGCTAGGATATTAAATGACGATGTGCTCTAGAAGGCTCTCAAGTGTAGCTGCCGGAACACACCAATAGGTGCCAGGCGACAGATTCTCAAGTTAAGGGTGGTAGTTAGCCAGGCTCTCGGTGAAGGGAACGTCAGGATGAAATCATAACATGTGTGTATGGCTTTTTCTAAGTCCGCCTGGCTAACTACCATCCTGAAATTGAGAATCTATCACCAAGCACCTGTTGGTGTGTTCCAGCAGCTGCAATTGAAAGCCAGAACCCTCTAGGTTTAGTATATTCACCATCTTAGAGCACACATCGCCATTTCATATCAGATGTGATTGTGGCCAAACGTTAAAACCTATAAAGTATTAAAAAAAAATTAAAAATTATTGAAAGTCGTACGGAAATCTGAAAATTTTGGGTTTAAAAATCTGCATATAAAAAGTGAGTGAGTAAGTAAGATAGAACACATAAAGTGTCATTACAAAATAGTTTAATACGTATTGAATACTTCCTTTAAAAAGATTTCGTATTACATGCACCGAGCTCGCCCGAAGCAAGTTCGCGTTATGCATTTTCACAAGTCTAACCTAACGTAACCAAAGCGAGACAAAAGAGCAAGATGGCGAACATTCAGTGACCGCGGTGCATTTAATACGAGACCTTTTTAAAGCATGTATTCAGTACGTATTTAAACTTTTTTGTAATAACACAGAGTAATTTTTTTTGCGTTTGTACCCGTCGAAAAAAAAAACAGGACAGCTAGTACTATGCATAGTTATGTTTACGAAATTAATTAATATCGTGTTTAACATTTTTAGTTCACTTTGTCATATAAAAGTCGTTATTATGACTTAAAGTTACATTTATGTTACTGTCAAAGGGGGGTTTTGCGTATGTCGGAATCTCAACAAAACCGCGATCTTTCAGTTCAATAGTAGGACATACATAGAATGTAAAGACCACGCGAACGAAGCTATGGACAACAACTAGTAATATAATAAATTATTATTAAACTATAACGACTTCGTTTCACAAAAAATAAAATATTATGAAATGAAACAACATTCACATCAGTACAAACGGCGTACGTTCCCATTTTTTATGTCATACATCTTCCAGTTAAAAATATAGCACGCATCAAAGCTTTATCCCAACAAATGCTGTTATATCCGAGGGGGTATTCTCTCGACAATTTCGTCCGGCCGCGACCGTCCCGAAACTGGCGGCTCCGTGTATGGAAACAAACGGCCTGTACGTGCTCACTTCAACAATACAGATGTACGAATAAGTGGATGCGGCAATAGAAACATAGCACATTCATGAAAATTAAAACACAATTAAGTGTACCTTACATACATCATTCTCTCAAGTAAGAGAAACGATACTTACAGATATAAGTATATAGTATATATGCATAACATTTATGAAATTCGTTATGCGAATAATTGTTCACATGATGGACGTGACTTACTTATCATGATATACAAAATGAAACAGGGCTTAGTGGATTGTACTGTACTTGTAACTGTCTCCGTTTCATCAGTAAACTCGTCAACGCATCATATTGTGATATTTTATCTTTACATACTAAAACAACATCATTTCCCTGCTAGTGTGTTTGAAACTCAGAAACCACTCAGCCAATTTATCTTTACCTCATAAGTGTATTCTTTGGTCAGATTTGACAATGTTTCATTACGTTATGTAATGTCCTATGAATATATATATAAATAGAAGTTAATTAACCTAAACTATGGGGAATTAACCAATATAATGCCTAATGCAATGTATGATTGCTTAAAATAGAAACTATTAAATGATATCGACAGGAATATTTATAACTACTAATAGATTTTGCTTGACTAAGTATACCAAAAAATTTAGACGTGACTTTAATTTATAAATTGTCTTTTCGTTCTAGACACAAATAATAATTTAAAATGTAAACAAAATAAAAAGAAACCTAACGACAGTTAACTTCAAATCTATATACGTATTTTAAAAGGTTATAACATTTTTATCAATAATACTCGCAATCAATTATCATTCACCACCGCGTACAATTTAAAATCACACACAAATACACATATATATTAATGTATGAATGTTTTTTTTATCTCCACTGATATAAAACACGTATTGTACATTCATATATATTTGAATAACTACCTTGAACATAGTTGTCAGTTCTTACGAAAACTTGACAAACAATGACTAACCAACTTCATGTTGTCTCTTTTAGGTGTCGATGTGTGCACGCATCGTAAAATTCACATTCGTCATTCTTCCCAAAGGCGCCAAAAGAAGTACTAATTCAAAACAATATCTCCTTGTCAGCCGATTATAACATATCTAGGTAATAAAACAAAAGTTAGAATATTAAAACGTTTGTCATTTATGAAGGTTACAACAAAGTATATCACAGAACATGTCCAAAAAGCTCACAGCTATTCTGATATCTGTGTAACAAGCAAGCCCGCGTACTTGATCTCGCACGCAAAGCCCTGCTTGTTTAGACTATAGCATGTGTAACGAACTATTTTATAACCGCCACTCATTACGTATTCAAAGGGAGCGATAGCAAATTTTATTTAAAACCTCCATATAGATAGGGCGCCCTTTTATTTCGTAGATTTTACGAGGATTTTTTACTGACCTTAACATTTTAATGTCTATACAAAGTGACCGTACTTTAAGATATAAATTTCACTAATACAAAAAAACTAAAAAACGAATTTGTTATTGTAGTAAAGCTCTTTGACGCAAGTTTTTAATTGGATCATGACTTAGAAAAAAAGTGTGACGGATCGGAAATTTCGAACAGAAGTGCAAATTGCGACAAAGAACGCAGAATTAATTTTTCTGGTACCTACTTGTTTCCGGCGGCTTAAATAATATAGTGAAAATGGTTATATAAATAGCAATAAATGATTAATAAAACAATATATATAGAACTTCCTCGTGGACGGCACTTCAAAATATTGAATCAAAGAGTTATTATGGAGGAGGTCGGAAGCGAGACACCGACGGGTTAATTATTTTGTTTATAATTTTAATTGGTATGACTTTATCGCAAACATATTACGTTAGGTGCAAAATCAAAGATATAATTGAACGTATCACATTATTTTTTTTAATTAAATTTTTGGAAGTTAATCTTCCAGTTTATTACTGACATCGTCGACTAGGTAATATTACAAGTATCGTGTGATTATTTCAATGTCCCAACAAGATGGTGGCGCCCTTGTTAGAACTTTCCAGTTGAATTTTTGTGATATCGCAGAATTCATGCTCCATGGTGTTAATTTCATTTACTTTACTTATGCACAATAACCGAACTATACGTAAAACACCACCTATTTTACAAAATATACAGTCAAATAACACAAAATCATTACATAGTATAAAACAAAGTCCCCTACCGCGTCTGTCTGTCTGTCTGTTCGCGATAAACTCAAAAATTACCGAACGGATTGTCATGCGGTTTTCACCGGTGGATAGAGTGATTGATGAGGAATGTTTTGGTATATAACTTGTCAAGGATTTTTTCATAATCAGGGCGGGACAACGTCTACCGGACCCGCTAGTTATGAATAATATATAAAATTAACTACATGACAGATTAACATCCCGCCAAAAACTGAAACGTCTCACATTTCAAAATCATCCAGTATAGTATAAGGTAACCCGACTATCGGTTGCTCCTTTACACGTGGCGATATCCATCACCGTTTACGTTACGTTACGTCTTTTATACTTTATAGGTTTTAGGCGTTTGACCATAATATCACTTACTTACTGTCCAATGACCATGTGATAGACCTAGACAGTCATCCACATATCGCTAAGATAAACATGGTTTCCAGAAACAAATTGAAAAAATGCATTAAAGACACAAAACAAAGAAGGTTAGCAAACAAGAAAAAGCACAGAACCCATATAATTCATTTTGATTCACATATATCAAACTTTAAAAGTTTTCACTATATACTAGGTGAAAATTTAAATACTCGTAGTATTCAAGGACATGGTACTTTATGATCACATTTAACATAATACATAATAATATCAAAACAAATACAAATAAGCAACAAAGAGAACCTGTAAAAATCCTGTGTGTATGTCCTGTAAAAATATTGCTAACGAGTAACCAGTCAGCTGGTATTATATCTCAACCAATGACGATAAATTTAAAATGTCATACGTTGACATCTATCAAAATATTGAAGCTACATAACGTATCAAATAAGTATACATAGGCTCGAAACACATTAAGCCCTCCTCTCATCTTCTGCGATGTCGAGTAAAGAGCGTTTACCCTATAACGTGATCCAAATTGGGATACGAAAATTGGAAACGAAATTAGCCGAACTCAATTTTAGAACGGCTGTAAAAATACCTTCGCTTAAGATAAGAGTAGGTAAATTTAACTTAGATAATCAAAGGACAATCTCACTTTTCCGTATAAAAACTGTTGGGAAAGTTCGTCTCTCGCATTAGTATTCGTGTTCCATTGGAAGGGATAAAGTAACGGAGTCGATTACAGGCTCGATTCTAATAGTTATTGAAGTAAAATATTAGATAGACTTTAAAGATTCCGGGGAACATAAACAACTATTTGGTTTTTCTGTTTCCTTCTAAAATTTTGTAATGTTTTTGTGAAGTAAAGAAATTCTTTAGTCACGTTGAGCGGTATTTTTAGCATGTGATAAATTTATAATTTCGCGTCATGACATGCTATGTAAGCGTGACGGCCAGTATTGAGCTTATGCGGACTCAGACAAGCGACACGTAGTATAGAGGCTGTGTACATGTAACATTGATATTTTGCAGCTCATCATACTTTTAATTGAGTAATGGATATGAAAACCACACGAATGTTAATAATAGGTCTTTACCTATGAAATTGCCGTTCTGCAGTACTGGCCATTTCAAATCAAAATAATTTTTGTTTGGCTAAGAATTCTAATTTCTAATTAATTTTATTTTAAAAACATGGAATTCCATTTCCAAAAGTAGTCATTTGTTAATTGATTAGTATTACAGTTTCATCGCATTTCAATCTTTTTTCGCATCATGGATACGTTAAAAATTCGAGTAATTATGGAATATGAGTACTGTCGTCGCAGCAACACGGCACAAGTGACACGCAACATCAACGACGTTTACGGAGCTAACACTACAAATCAACGCACCACCTGTTATTGGTTTGCTCGCTTCCGTTCTGGGAATTTCGACCTGAAAAATGAACCTCGCAGTCGTCCGAAGACTTTGGTCGACAATGACGAATTTAAGGCGATTGTGGAAGCTGATGATACACAATCTACGGCTGAATTAGCAACAGCTTTCGATGTTAGCGTCAAAACAATATTGGTCCATTTGCGTCAAATTTGCAAGGTAAAAAAGCTTGACAAATGGGTGCCCCACGAACTCAATGATCGCCAGCGCGAAATACGCGTCGAGACGTGCCTTGCACTGCTCAACAGACACACAAATGAAGGAATTTTGAACCGCATTGTTACCTGCGATGAAAAATGGATTCTGTTTGATAACCGCAAGCGCTCAGCAAGTTGGTTGGATCCTGGTTCAGCACCTAAACAATGCCCTAAACGAAAACTTACCCCTACAAAAGTGATGGTCACTGTTTGGTGTTCTAGCGCCGGTGTGATTCATCACAGCTTCTTACCAAACGGGGTGAGCATTACTACAGATGTGTACTGTGAAGAACTGAACACAATGATGGAGAAGCTGGCACATCTCCAACCAGCATTGGTCAATTGCTCGTCTCCGCTGCTCCTGCACGACACGCGCGACCTCATACTGCACAGCAGACGGTCTCCAAGTTGCAAGAACTGGGGTTGGAAGTTCTCCATCATCCGCCCTACTCACCAGACCTTGCGCCTACAGACTACTACTATTTCCAGAATTTGGATAACTCCTTGGCGGGAAAAAAATTCAATACCCGAAAGGCAGTACAAAATGCCTTTGAAGAATTTGTTGCCTCCCGTCCAGCTGATTTTTTTAAGAAGGGCATCAATAAACTGCCACTGCGTTGGCAAAGATGCATTGATTGCATGGGTTATTACTTCGATTAATACAAATAAAAAATACATGAAAAAAATTCGTTTAAATTTTTTCATACAAAACGGCAATTTCATAGGTAAAGACCTAATATTTCAATACACAAATTCTGAAATTAAAATATCGTCATTCACACTATAATTAATATGACAATTCAAAAGAGAACACATTTATTGATGTGAAACATCTATAGGCGCAGGTAAACCTGATTTTGGCTTGATGCGACGCGCGACGTGGCGACGCAAAACACGAATTTTGCACTATTAACGAAATACTCAAATACATTTGTAACCCTGTCTGTATAGACATAAGATTCAAATTTTTATTCGGCCACTCACTAGTGTTACGCGGCACGCATCGTCTTCCTAGTGCCCTTTGATAAATGCCGCCAAACACACCGCGCCTGCGCCTAATCGAATTTTTAGATTTTGTATTTAATAAAAAATAATATTTATGTAATATAATAAACAAACAATCATTATTTTATGGAACAAATTTGCAATACTTTATCTTTTCATTATACCATAACTGATTCCTGTCGTAATCTGTTCTTTTAGGCATATAACTTATACAAAACAACTTCGACGTTTCACATCTGCCCGGCGTCCAGTGACGACTCAATTCTTTTTTCATTGTTTTGAGCTTTCACTTCAGTCGACAGCCCATATGACTGCCTCGACTTTTTTATATATTTTTTCAACTATTTTCTTTTTCGTTTTTTTAATTGACTTGAAACATTAAGACAAGTAAATAAGTCATAGTGGTCGAACTATGATTGATGGAATATCAATTCTATATTTGCAGATTAAAACTCGGACGTATATGAACGTATCTTTAAATTCGCGTGCATTTATTAATTTAGATTGTTAGGCCTCGGCAAAGGAAAATATCATGAAAAAACATTCGTGACTGTACACGCAGGTATGAGAAGGACGTAAAAGTCAGTCTATTAGTATTCTTGAAACTAAGTTGATTAGCCTCATTTCTGTTTGATAAAAACATATAACTGTACTTCAAGCCTCGCTAAGGGTAACAGATCAGGATCGAATTAGGCAGTAAACTAAGAGTGTGAACTTAATAATTCTTTAAAAGTAGTGGTGTAATAGAAGAAAGTCGAGGTCGAGTCATAAGGACTGCCGACAGAAGTTAATACTCAAAACAACAAAATAAATGTGTTCTCTTTTGAATTTTCATATTAATTACAGTGTGAATGACAATATTGTAATTTTAGAATTTGTTTATTGAAATTATTAACATTAGTGTGGTTTTCACATCTATTGGCACTCGGAGAAATAATCATATACATTTTTATAAAGTCTATTAATCAATCAAAGATATGATGAGCTGCAAAACATTAATATTACATGTACACAGGCTCTTATACTACGCGTCGCTAGTCTGGCGCAAGCGCAATTCGGCCGATGATGCTTACATACCATGTCGCGAAATTATAAATTTATCTTCTGCCAAAATACCGCTCAACGCGCTAAAAGAAATTTTACTTAAAATAATTGGAATTATAGTTTTTTGACGGACGCACAACGCTGTGTACAAGGGTCGCATGAAATCGCACGCCACGCACAATCTAACTCAGAAGGGCGGACGCGACGGCGCGACGCGACGACACATTCAGAACTTCTCTTAGTCCGAGTTTTTTTACCACAATATGGTTGCCAACTACTCCGTTTATTTTTTCGTATAATCTTTTTTATATATTCGTATATAATCAGCATCGATACTACAGGAAAATAAACATTACCGAATATACAGGCTTGGAGATTTGGGAACAATTTTGTCTATTTTTTGTACTAGTTGATCGGAATCACTGTGAAATTGCTTTAATAAAAAAGTACAAATGTATTAAACGAGAGTAGAAACTAATTGCTGTAATACTACGTCCTCACGTGTGTATATCATTAGCAACAGTATCAGAAGACAAGTATACTCGTGCTAATGCTAGCTAGTGCAGT
Organism: Antheraea yamamai; assembly: GCA_036509395.1. Classification (NCBI taxonomy): domain Eukaryota; kingdom Metazoa; phylum Arthropoda; class Insecta; order Lepidoptera; family Saturniidae; genus Antheraea; species Antheraea yamamai. The sequence goes on along the minus strand of AP028444.1, from coordinate 2,789,738 downwards.
ATAAAAGTAGCATAACACACACATTATTTTTCGTATTATTTGGAATTCACACATACACACACATGGTTGTAAACCAGTCACAGTGACCCTTAGGTTGTCGCTATTTGGTATCAGCCAATATATATCAAACTAATAAGAGGCCTTCAGGTCGGCGTGACAGCGACCACTACCATTGGATCCTAGATCTCACGATGGTCACCGTTGTTTTTAGATTACACTATATTTACTACCACTTTTTCGTTCTGAGATAAAAAAAGTACCAAAAACAATGTTAACACAATGTTTATAACATGTTAGGTATTAACCTAATTTCAAAATAAAATGTGTAATCTTACAGTAGACAATTGACAACCTTATTCTCCAAGTTAGAATGTCTGAAACATTTTATTCCAACGCTCTAAAATTGATACGGGTTTTTGTTTTATTCGATTGGAATATGTCCGTCGACGTACAATCTTCTTCAGGTTGATGTAAAGCTTATGTTTTCATACAAAATAACGGTTACGACAAGTTATTTATATGAAAAATTGAATAGAAGATAGAAATATTAAACTTTCAAGCATACAGACGATTGAAGATTATTTATTTATCATAACGAGTTATATAAAGAGTTTTTGGCCCTTATCTCGCTTTTCCCATTACAAAACTAATCGGGCTGATCTGGAGACAAGGCGAACAAAGTCTGAAAATTCTTACTTTTGCCGTAATATAAAGTTTCGTTATCGCCCTATGACTTGCATGTTCGTTCTTTTCTATGTTAGAGAGTCCTACAGGGACGAGTGTCGGTAGCTACTGACGGTGGTTCACCAATGGAATATAACAATAAAGAGAAACTGTTTACTTTCTTTAAACCTCAAGACGTAGGTACCGTATTTAAAATCTTTTAATAATATACTCTAGAATTACATTTTGTTATCTGTACAAAAATCAAGTTCTACGATCCTGATATCTTAATAAATAAATTCGCAAAACACAAAAAAACGTAAACGTTCATCTTTGACGCGCGCTCTAACAAAACTGAGTCAACTAATCACAAAACTGTGTTTTTTTAGTACGAAATCTCATCTGTCTAACGCCATCTAGTGGAACCCAATCGGACTTATACAACGCGCGATACAGATAACTAAAGCCATCTATTGCAAAATAATGGATTTCTCTTTACTACATTTTATATTACTTCAATGAAACACAATTTTAATTTTAAAACACAAGTACATTCTTATGTAAGATTCATTAAACTCATTCGAATAAATCCAATTATAATGGGTACTTTTTTATTACAATACAGTAGAAACTCGGTTAACCGGACTAATTGTTGTCGTTAGGCATTCGGATAATCGAAAGTCCGGATAATCGCATGTATGACAGACCTCCTTGAGTTTTTGGCGGGATTTTGGTCTGTCATGTAGTGGATTTTGTATTTTATTCATAATCTTGCGTTATTTGACTCTATATTTGTAAAATTGGGGGTTTTTTACATATACAGTTCGGTTATTGTGCATAAGTGAAGTGAATAGAAAATAATACCACAGACAATGAATTCTGAGATGCCACAAAAACCCCTTGAAAGGTTCTAACAAGAGAGCCACCATCTTGTTGGAAAATTGAAATAATCACACGACACTTATTGTGTAAAATATGTTGTACTGTCCATTGAAACAAAACATTGACACTGGCAAATGCTACTGCGGAGGCAAAACAAGAAAAAGAAGAAAACAAACCTTCTTTGGTTTTGTGCATATGTAGTACATAATATGTACATAATTTTATGCGTTTATTAATATACGTATACATATCAATGAAAATCAATGTTTATTAAGAAATTATAAAGAGATACATTTCCAACATAGGATGTATGCACTTATTTATGTAAATACATACAAATTTTCTTAGATTACATCATGTAATACTAAAATATTGCAGCCTTAATCATGATATAAAATATTTTGCTACGTATATGGGAATAATTTGTTTACAGTATGTATTTGGTAATTTGCACAATACATAGGTCACGGTTGGTAGTCCGGATAATCGCGAATCCGTATAACTGAGGGCCGGATAATCGAGTTTCTACTGTAATTAAAAATATGTTATATGGACGGTATATTACAAAAACATTGCAGTAAATAAATTGCAGTAAACAATTATATTTAGAAAATCTAATTTAAAAAACAGGTGAGAGCAATCACCTTAATTAAAGATGATCACGTGTGATTGTGAGAATGTAGTACATACATGTATAATACACACATTGATCAAAGCGATGCGGACAACATCGCCGCAGACTCATCACAATCCGTGCTGTTCAAATAACTGAACTGCAGGTAAGAGGGTGTGGCCCAAGTTACGAGCGATCTAAAGCAATCTGCCATTTGTCATAATATCAGATGCAATTCATGTTGTACTAATTTCGTTCAACAATAACCGCCTGCAACTGTTACGCAATTGTAACGGTAAGAAGCATCTCTAAGTAACATTCAAATAACTGAACTGTAGGTAGGTTGCTATGACCCAAGTTACGAACGATCTATAGCAAGCCTCTATTTGTCATAATATCAGATGCAATTCATGCTGTACTAATTTCGTTCAGAAATAATCGCCTGCTACTGCTACGCAATTGTAACGGTAAGAAGTATCTCTAATTAACATTGAAATAACTCAACTGTAGGTAGGTTGCTATAACCCAAGTTACGAACGATCTATAGCAATCCTCCATTTGTCATAATATCAGATGCAATTCATGTTGTACTAATTTCGTTCAACAATAACCGCCTGCAACTACTACGCAATTGTAACAGTAAGAAGTATCTCTAGGTAACATTCAAATAACTGAACTGCAGGTAAGTTGCTATGACCCAAGTTACGAACGATCTGTAGCTGTCCTCCATTTGTCATAACATCAGATGCAATTCATGTTGTACTAATTTCGTTCAACAATAACCGCCTGCAACTACTACGCAATTGTAACAGTAAGAAGTATCTCTAGGTAACATTCAAATAACTGAACTGCAGGTAATTTGCTATTACCCAAGTTACGAACGATCTATAGCAATTCTCCACTTGTCGTAATATCTGATGCAATTCATTATATACTAAAAAATTGGTTCAACAAAAACCGCATGCAACTTTTATGCGGTAAAATCGCTAGTAGATATCTCTGACAAACAAGTAATTTATTCTAAAGTGGTAATGATACAAACTCGAAACAATTAAAATCGCGTCATATTTCAAGTGAAGATCTCTTTAGGTAGTGAATGGAAACGAATCTTCGCATCGGCTCAGTAACGCACTGGATCGTGTATACATGGCCCCAGTCGCCATTAATCACTTGACAAAGAGCGCATCGTTGGAAAAATTGCATCTTTATTATTACGTATCATAATAACAAAATAATACAATAAATTGTACGTATTGTACATAATCATTAATAAATCTGTATAAACTTTGATATGCATGTATTTATTTATAAGTTTTACTTGTATCGTGTGGTCATAAACACACACTGACTTTTTTAAGCTGCGTTCTCAGAAAAATCCTAATGATAAGACTAAAATATTTGTTATGAATTTAACGGCTAATATCTTTTGAATTATAATAGGTAGTCTATTAAAATTATCACAAAATATGTATTATCTTGGCGAATATCTTAGAAAATGAAAAAATACCAAAGGAATACGAACATTTGATTTTAAGTATTTATTATTCTGTTATCATGAAACTTTCAGCATACGAAACAGGTGAGCAGTTTGTTAAATTTTCACCATTACCATCCATTATATATATTGTATTAAACTTTCGATGCTTTTCAATACTGAAAGTTATAGGTATAATGTATGTTAATATGATTATCTGAAATCATCTTTTTAAAATACAATATTGTATTAATGTATAAGATTTTTCTCTTTTAACTTGTACCACATTTAGGTTTACGACCTTAAGTTCGGCTTAAACTGCAAACACCTGAGTAACATTACACCACGAAGTTGTGTTTTGAATACAACGTATTTAGTTAAAAGCAAAGTTCTTTCAAATACATTTAAAAGGAAGAAATAAAGCATGGGTGCATTTTTTTCTTAAAATAGAAATACCTATATGTAGGTATACGTACCTATTATTACTAAGCATTACATAGTATAAAACAAAGTCCCCTACCGCGTCTGTCTGTCTGTCTGTTCGCGATAAACTCAAAAGCTACTGAACGGATTGTCATGCGGTTTTCACTAGTAGATAAAGTGATTCATAAGGAAGGTTTTGGTATATAATTTGTCAAGGATTTTTTTTATCATCAGGGCGGGACAACGTCTGACGGGCCCGCTAGTTAGTTAATATATAGATAACTAGCGGGTCCGGCAGACGTTGTTCCGCCCTGATTATGAAAAGTAAAATAAACTCTATTGTTAACGCCCCGCAACCCCCCTTGTGGGTGGAATTTCGTAAAATCCGTTCTTAGCTGACCTCTACTCGGCGAAAGGAATATTCCTACCATATTTCAAGTCGCAACGCCTTATGGTTCCAGAGATATCGTGATGAGTCAATATATAGGTGGGAATCTCTTATATATATATATAGATTATAGTAGTAAAAACATCATCAACTTCTTACCATTATCCAACTAAAGTATTGTCGGCACAACATATTTTTCTCTCCCACTCTTCCTTGTCAAATGTCATCTCAATATTCACACCTTTTATAGATACTATATTATTTTGTCACACAATCCATCCATTACCTTTTTCCGTCTTCCTCTACTATATCCATTCATTTTCATACTCAAAGCTTTTCTTGTTACATGACTTTCTTCTCTTCTTATAATATGCTCGTACCATGCTAACCTGTTATTCCTCAACATCTCTGTCACTGGTGGTATTTTCAAATTTCCTCTGATATAATCATTCGTAATCTTAACCATTCTAGTTACACCACACATCCATTTTAACATTAACATATCTGCCACATGAAATATATATTATGTAACATATATAAGTATTATAACACTCATGGAAAAGAAAAGGCCATTTATAGTTTTAAAAAAACTTATTCGTAACAAGAGCAAAAGTAGAATAAAGTCATTATTATACGTTATCTAAGTCGCAGTCGTAATCATTCTGTGTAGATTTATAGTTCTTACTTTTAGTTTTCCCTACGATGCCGAAAATAGGACTGTCATCGGTAGCACCGCAACTCGCTTGTATATCGAGTAATAATGGGGATAGAAATTTCCAGAGTTCAATGAACCTTGATCGAAGGGACTGACAACATTTACAGAAGGGAAAAGTTTGAAACGCACTTCTCTGAACTTATTTGTTTACTAGCTGCACCTGCAACTCCGTCCGCGTCGAACCTAATGTAAAAAAACAGTGACTAATAAAATCATCTGAATGTATTAAGTAAATTAAATATACACTTTTCTCTCTTACTTAACTGGTACCATCATTAAAATTACAATAACTTATGAAAGAATAAACCGACTTTAATGAAACAAAGACTAAACTTTACTAGAGAATATGTTCTATGATATGTTTGGATTATTAGGATATGTTTTATCCAAAACGCGGTACTTTAGCAGTGATGTGTGTTCAAACAAACAGACAGACAGGTATTTCTAAAAATGATTGAAATGTATTTTATTACATATTCCTAGTCACCTGCAACAATTTTTTTTTTCACAAAAATCTAAAAAGTACAGACACGCTACATTTACATTCTTATTATATGTATTGATAGATATAAATTATGAAGACTGGTAAGATTTCAAGATCATTCTAGATAGTTCTTTAGTGTTCGAAAACTGTGCATTTTCGTACAATTCGTTACAGTATCAATGATATCAGTATCAGTACATTTTGCTAAATAAATATTTGACCGAATCGAAACTCAGAATACATTATCACCTTATCGCTAATTATTTGCATATTTTGCTCGTACGATAAAATATTCCAGATAAATGTATAATTTAATATTCACAACACCTATGAAACAATTAAACTCATTATGTAAATTTACGTAGTTCTATATGAGGCCATTATAGCAAAAACAATTCGGGTCAAATTATTACAAACGACTAACGAGTTTGGAATATTGGATTAACAGTATTCCGTGTTAATTTCATGTTAGTGCCGAATATTCGAACGTTCCTTCCTATATACGAACTTGTATCACTTATAAATTTGATTAACATAACATCAACACTGTATAGTAAAGATGGGATAATGTTTGTGCCCGAATTTCGATCATATGGCTCAAACTAATCAAAACTTTCTTGGGAAATCGTGTCCGCTTTTATAATAATATCCCTGTCACAAATTTAAATCACGTGGATTATAATTTAAAGATGGCGATAGAGGACCGGAATGAAACTGCCATAAAGGCAATAACGTCTTTATATAAATAAATAAAAAAAAACAATAACAATAAAAATAAATATATAAAAAAAAAAAAAAAAAAAAAACCCAATAGATGCTCACAGATACGATTTTTAACTTAACTTACACTTAAAAAGCGATAGCAAAAAAATGGTGCGGACCGAGAGTCTGCAGAAAAAAAAAAAAAAAAAAAAAATTAAATCACATGTTACGTATCTTTCCCTTCTTAAGTTGAGTTATAAATTAACTGAATAATTTGGGGACAACTACGTCATTTGTTTGGTATTTATTGCGAAACATTGAAGTTTCTAGAGCTGGGTACCTAAACTCTGCCTCCCTTCCAATATATTCTTGATAAACTAATGTCTGTCTATAAAAACTTCGATAACTTGGATTTAGTAAAAGACCGGCATCATTTAAATACTAGAAACAATCACAAATTGGTCATTCTATGTTTCAAACTCATTACGAACAGTAACAGTTTTAGGTTTTAAATCAAAGTCCCAAAGCGCATTGCTGATTTTCAAGGTAGTAAGTTCAAGCACCATATCATTCGGATTTTAATTTATAGGCTATTTATTTATAGGGTGGACCAATAAGTGAACGATGGTGATGTCTGGAAGCGATGAACCTCTCTGTGAATCCGCCAAAAACAAATGTAACTATGTCTATAACTATTTATGTTCATAACAATATATTACGTAGGTGGGTTCCTTACCGGGTCTTCTGGATAACTAACTTGTTTTTCCGAACCGGTGGTAGTTCTAGCGTTCATAAGTGTTTTTCAGGATCGAAATTGAATAAAGTGTTTTAGACTTGATTTGCTTTGAATCAGTTTACAATTGTATGCATACTTGAGTACTTATCACAAATATACTGTACTTACATGTAAGAGTTTCTTTATATATTGATTGGGTAAAATTTATATAATTCTTGTAATTGTAAGTACATTTAAAAAGGTAACTGAGAGAACGTTGATGATATAATGTTATCATGAAACCATCCAGCGAACAAACTAAAAGCTTTTAGGCTGTATTTCCTAGTAGCACTCAGTATTTTAGACATCACCAAAAATTAATAATAGGTCTTTACCTATGAAATTGCCGTTCTGCAGTACTGGCCATTTCAAATCAAAATAATTTTTGTTTGGCTAAGAATTCTAATTTCAAATTAATTTTATTTTAAAAACGTGGAATTCTTTTTCCAAAAGTAGTCATTTGTTTATTGATCAGTGTTACATTTTCATCGCATTTCAATCTTTTTTGTCATCATGGATACGTTAAAAATTCGAGTAATTATGGAATATGAGTACTGTCGTGGCAGCAACGCGGCACAAGCGGCACGCAACATCAACGACGTTTCCGGAGCTAACACTACAAACCAACGCACCACCTGTTATTGGTTTGCTCGCTTCCATTCTGGGAATTTCAACCTAAAAAATGAACCTCGCGGTCGTCCGAAGACTTTGGTCGACAATGATGAATTAAAGGCGATTGTGGAAGCTGATGATACACAATCTACGGCTGAATTAGCAGCAGCTTTTGACGTTAGCGTCAAAACAGTATTGGTCAATTTGCGTCAAATTGGCAAGGTACAAAAGCTTGACAAATGGGTGCCCCACGAACTCAATGATCTGCAGTACGCGTCGAGACGTGCCTTGCACTGCTCAACAGACACACAAATGAAGGAATTTTGAACCGCATTGTTACTTGCGATAAAAAATGGATTGTGTTTGATAACCGCAAGCGCTCACCAAGTTGGTTGGATCCTGGTTCAGCACCTAAACAATGCCCTAAACGAAAACTTACCCCTAGAAAAGTGATGGTCACTGTTTCGTGGTCTAGCGCCGGTGTGATTCATCACAGCTTCTTACCAAACGGGGTGAGCATTACTACAGATGTGTACTGTGAAGAACTGAACACAATGATGGAGAAGCTGGCACATCTCCAACCAGCATTGGTCAATCGCTCGTCTCCGCTGCTCCTGCATGACAACGCGCGACCTCATACTGCACAGCAGACGGTCTCCAAGTTGCAAGAACTGGGGTTGGAAGTTCTCCGTCATCCGCCCTACTCACCAGACCTTGCGCCTACAGAGTACTACTTTTTCCATAATTTGGATAACTCCTTGGCGGGAAAAAAATTCAATACCCGAGAGGCAGTACAAAATGCCTTTGAAGAATTTGTTGCCTCCCGTCCAGCTGATTTCTTTAAGAAGGGCATTAATAAACTGCCACTGCGTTGGCAAAGATGCATTGATTGCATGGGTGAATACTTCGATTAATATAAATAAAAAATACATGAAAAAAATTCGTTTAAATTTTTTCATACAAAACGGCAATTTCATAGGTAAAGACCTAATATTAGTAAATATTGTGATGCAAAATTTCCTAAACTTACTAATTGTAAGTGTGTAAGTAAATTACTTAGAACTATTTTTTATGTGGCTTGGTTAGAGCACACTTTCGAAATCCAGCAACTAAGACACGATAACGACAATTATTATTTATACTAGGCCTCATCTTAGATTTTTTTTTATATATTCCAAAAAGGCGACTTTATATATTCTAAGCACATTATTTTTACGATAACGAAATTAATTAATAAGAAAGTCAGCAATAAAGATATTTATTAACCGAGGAAGGAAGTCAGTAAAGATTTATTTTCTTGGCCTTATTCAATGAAACCAGGATGCTTTGTATGAATTCCTATTATGATAGAGAAAAGATGGCATCTAAATTTATCATGTAACTGTTGGTTCAAATTTAATTGAAAAACTGTCGAGGCGTTTTAAATGTGTTTCGGTAGCTGCAATAAATATCCAGTCCTCCTATAAATCTAGACTGGTATCATTTTAAATCGTAATACGTTGTTTACTGATATGTTTATATGTATACGTAATATGTTTATAATAATACATTTTATATCTAGAAAAAAAAAAGATATACGATACTTACAAAATTTCTTTGAATACATTATTCTCTGGTTATTTCCTCTCTCCAGCGTATGCGCGGTACACCGTTTGCCTCACTGTTCTCCACCGGTGTCAATTGTATTTTTAAACGCGAAAAATTTTGATATACCTAGAACCTTATTGCAGCCACATCTACGGTTTCCAATTGTGAATCCAAACTATCAAGAGACTCACTCAAACATATACCCAGATGGCATGTGAGAAATCTTTTAAAATAAGCCTAGCATCATCTACTGAGTTCAATAAAAAATAAAAACTAACCCACATATATTGGCGATAATGTGAAAAAAAGCTTTAGAGGTCTATAGACCCCCAGTTTCTAAAGAAGTTCCTTTCCCTTTTTAACCGACTTCAAAAAAAGGAGGAGGTTATCAATTCGACTGTATTTTTTTTTTTTTTTTATGTTTGTTACCTCATAACTTTGGACTGGGTGAACCGATTTTGATGATTCTTTTTTTATTTGAAAGCTGGTGCTTCCCGTGTGGTCCCATTTTAATTTGGTCCAGTTGCCGACAACGGCATCCAGTGCAAAACCGTATAAGTTTTAAATTTGCATTAAGTATGTACACGACAAATTGACGAATAACTCAATATCACGCTAACCGATTTCGATGATTCATTTTTTATTGGAAAGGACGTACTTCAAGGGTAGTTTGATGAGAGTTTGGTTAGGTTCTGATTATGGGATCCGTGACAAAGTAAGAAAACTTTCAAGAAACGAGCCTACTCCTTTCTTAAGGGCCGGCAACGCATCTGTGTTTCCTCTCGTGTCGCAGGTGTCCATGGGCGGCCGTGATCACTTACCATCAGGTGACCCGTATGTTCGTTTGCCACCAATATTATTAAAAAAATTCTTCAATTCTTAGGAGCCTTTTGTGCTTATGTTCGTTGCTGTGTTGCAACATGACGCAAGCATTGTAATTACATTACTTAAGGTGTATTATGTGTGAAGCGATGGTAGCCGAGTTGGTGGTAGAAACTATCGCGGATTATCGATAAGGTTGCGTTCGTACCAAACGTTACTTATTGTACAACCAATTGAAATCATATCGCATACCATACCGCAAAAATGCGCATATTTTAATATACTTAAGGTGGAACGGAGTTCGCGGGCACTGCTAATAAAATATATTTATGTACACAAAAAATGGAAAAATAAAGTAAATTTTCAAAAAAAAGTATTAACCGACTTCAATATCAATCAAAAACCCATAAGGCACTAAAAAGCGGAAAATAAATAGTTTATCAAATTAACCAAATTAAATAAAACATATGAATATGTGTGCTACCTAGAGATATATTAGAAGTCGGTGCCAACTGAAAATCGTATCATCTACATAGGTACAAAAAGTTTAAGTTCACTCTCGCGTCTCTGTAATACTTTTCTACCTGGAACAAATTTGAAATTTCGGTTGGCACCGATTTCCAATACATCTCTAGGTAGCACACATATTCATATGTTTTATTTAATTTGGTTAATTTGATAAACTATTTATTTTCCGCTTTTTAGTGCCTTATGGGTTTTTGATTGATATTGAAGTCGGTTAATACTTTTTTTTGAAAATTTACTTTATATTTAACCGACTTCGAAAAAGGAGGAGGTTAATACATTCGGTTGTACGTTTTTTTTTTTTATGTATGTTAATCGATATCTCCGTCAATTATGAACCGATTTTAATGATTCTTTTTTTATTTGAATTGGTTATATTCAGAGGTGGTCCTATATAAATTTGAAGAAAATATTCAACCCCTAAGGGGGTCAAATATTGTTTATTAGATTTTCACCCACTTCGTATCTACGTATTTTCGTGAAATTGGAACCGATTTATTATACCCATTAGAAACCAGATATATTTACGGACACTAAAAATGGAGAAATAAAAAAAAAATCAAAAAAAAAATAAACCGCCTTCGATGTGAAAGATAAATAAGGCACTAAAAAGCGAAAAATAACTGAATTATTAAATTAACCAAATGAAATAAAAAATATTGATATTAGCGCTACCTAATAATATATTTGAAGTCGATGCCAACCTACATTTCAAATTTGTTGCAGGTAATAAAATATGTATACTACACACATATCATGGGGCACGAGAGTGGGCCTAAACTTTGTATGTAGATGATATGAATTTAGGTTGACATTGACTTCAAATATATTATTAAGTAGCGCGAAAATCAATATTTTTTATTTCATTTGGTTAATTTAATAATTCAGTTATTTGTAGACGTTTACTATACAGTCAGTAGAGTTTACATTATAAAATATCAAGTTGATGAGTTAAATTGTAAATTAAACGACAAAATATATTCATAAAATAAATAATGATAAATGAACCACTGAATGATATCATAACTATTTTTAACTTGTATTAAAACTTTTTCACACTCCATTGTATTGAAAAAAAAATATAAATATTAAAAAGATATGAGCACGACGCGTCAAATGTCACTTGCCTGTAACTATTTGTCTAAGAGCTAGTAACGGTTTCGACAAATTTTCTATAAGACAGTTTTTTATATATCTTTATGTTCTTCCGAACAGCGTGCGGGCTACCTGGCTGCCGGTAAACGTTGCGTTTATTACTGCATATCGCACCTTTACTGGCAAACATTTTCATTTTTATATAATTTTTGAATGTGTTGTTTTTTACTAACTTTGAAACCTTACTAAAACATGAAATTATTATTGCCAGACATTTTTGTTATAGACAATAATTTGCCCGATGCTATTTTTTTGTAAATAAAATAAGTATGTTCTAACCATGTTAAGATAGCTGTAATTTTAATATTATTATTTTTTTTTTTTAATGAAGGCTTAGTTACCTGCGCTTCTATATCGCCTAAATGACATACAACTATATAACAATAAGAATGACAATAAACTTAACAATAGCTTATATATTATTAAATTTGTACAATTCTTTAGCATCTTTCGAAATGGGGTCAGACAATAACGAATTGTACAAACCAGTGTGGAACGAACCAGAAGCATTAAGCCAAGATTTAATATCTTCGCTTCGAACACATTCTGCCAGGATGTGGTGCACATCATCGATGAGCTCACAACTCTGGCAGAGTGGTGATAGTTCTTTACGCATCAGGTAGGCGAACTTTTTACATGGGATGTGTCCTGAGCGTAATCTCATTCCTGTGATTGCTTCCCGACGGCAAATCGTACTGTCATCAATCCATGGTGACCATAAGGGATGTGGCTGAATCGTTCTGTACCATATTCCTTTTGTTTTAGAACGCTCATCAAAATATTCCTTCCAATGCGAGTAACAGCTATTTTTAAATACTCAGCATACATCCAAGTAAGTTGATAAAATATTAATAGGAGCACCTTCGGAGGATCCTTCTCTTGCTAAAAGATCAGCTCTTTTATTCCCAGTTATACCTATATGAGAAGGGATCCATTGTAAAACAATTACTTTGTTCTTTGCTTTGAAATCTAGTAATTGCTTCAAAATAGTGTAGGCTATCGGTATTTCTCGAAAAGTCGAGGTACATCGAGCTACGTGTTGAAGAGCACGTTTGAATAGGATAAAATAATAATCTTAATGGACTCAGTTGATTGCGCAGATGAGAAGGCCTCTACAATTGCTATCAATTCTGTGTGCACAATTGAAATATTTTCATCAATTTGAAGTTTCATAAAAGTTTTAGATTTTGACTCAAAAAATGCGGCTCCTAAATAATTCCCAGCTTTAGATCCGTCAGTGTATATTTTAACAAAATTTTGATAATATTTATTTACATATTGAAGACAAATATCTTTTATTTTAAGAACATCATATTGACGCTTTGGCTTCCAAATACCATCTACATTTATTTTAATTATATTGTGCAAATCAATGTTATCGACCCAGGTGTGTAAAGTGAACATTTCATGTTTTATACTTATTTGAATTGGAGTATTTTTATATTGAGAAAAAATAGAAACTAATAATGGTATTTTTATTTTTACGCCAATAGAGTGATTGGAACAGTTCTTCTGATACATTGGTTAGTTCGCTTTTTTCGAATGACTTAAATTTAAATATAATTTTGCCAGCTTAATATGGTCTCCTAAGATGTAATGGACATATGCTCAATTCGCTTTCCATAACATGGATTGGAGTACTTTTAATGATAACCCCGATAATTCTCATGGCCTGGTTTTGAACTTTTTCAAGTTTATAGAGGTTAACCTGAGCACTACTATCATAAAGAAAGCTGGCATAGTCAATTCGACTGCGTGTAATATTGAAGTATAAACGAACTAAATGTTATGGATGAACACCCCAATTAAAACCGGCTAATGCTTTGAAAACGTTTAGAAACTTAGACCTAAATTCTGCAACTGCATTGATATGTTTAGCCCATTTTATGTATGATAAAGATAGCGATAATTGTGGAAGCGCCTGTTATAGACGCATGTATTCAAGATAACGTCAATCTCAAGTCGTATGTCTACGTTTATCGTTGTTTTTCAGTTTTCACGGTGAAATCTCAATATCATAATGGTTAATAAAATGAAATATGTTGTTTGCAATGGAAAAAATGAAATGGTTTGAAATTAATTATTTTATTTATAAAGAATATCATCGGGCACATTATTTTCAATAACAAAATTTTCTGGCAGTGATAAACTCATGTTTTTAATAGCGTTAAAATGTAACCGAAATTTTTTTTTCCTAAAATTAATTATAAATCAAAATTTTGACCTGTAAAGGTGTGATGCGCATTAAAAAACACAACGTTAACCGGCTACCAGGTATCCTGAATCCTGTTTGGAAGGGCATAATATATCTTCATATTAAAGAACCAGCTTTTCTAAAATTCTCGTTCTTCCAACGTTGCTGGCTCTTGTACTAAGGTGTCGCAAAAAAGTCTAGTTACGTTAACTACAATTTTTTGTTTTTCGTTTTCCTGGAGAGCCTTTTGCGTTTTATGGAACAAAAAGTATCCTAAATGTAACCTTGGAATATTAGTTATTACTGTGTCAAGTTTTGTTAAAATCGGTTCAGTACTTTCAGCGTGATGCGTGTTCACAGGGACAGAAAGACATACAGACAAAAATTGTAAAAAGATTATTTTTGGCTTCTATATCCAAAGTCTACCCCGATCAAAATTTTTAAAAAATATTTAATGTACAGATTTGACCTTGCTACAGTTTTATTATAGTATAGATGAAGCTATTGTGATATTTTTTAAGTAAAACTTCTTTAGGCACGTTGAGCGGTATTTTTAGCAGGAGATAAATTTGTAATTTCGCGTCATAACATGCTACGTCAGCATGAACGGTTGTATTGCGCTTGCGCGGCTTGCGTTAGACTAGCGACGAGTAGTATAGGGGCCTGTGTACATGTTATATTGATATTTTGCAGTTAATCTTTTTTTTCTCGAACTGACTACGCTATTTGCCTAGCAAGGCCTTAACAGCTTCACCGGACTACCCAGTTTATCGTACGTGTATACGAGACTTTATAAAAATGTATATAATTATAGCTCCGAGTGCCAATAGATATGCAAACCACACTAATGTTAATAATATCAATAAATTAATTTGAATTAATATGATAATTCAAAAGAGAACATATATATTTCACAGAGTTTTCACTTCTATCGTCATTCCTTATGACTGCTTCGACTTTTTTTCTTTTAAATAAGGACCAAGTATGTAAAAAGTAAAACTATTTTTTTTTTTATCGAATTCTATCCAACAAGAACTGCTGACCAATTAATTTAATATCATTTAATTAAAAAAAAAATCCCTATTATGTATTATTGCATAATTCGGAGTCGTAAAAGTTTAAACTAAATTTTACAATTATTACTCCATAATCTAATATTTAAATTATTTTCAAAATATGATAAGGCCTTCCTAAAAACTGAAATTGAGAATGGATATATCATATATATTACTTCTATTAAATACTTTTCATTGATTTAGTTCATAAAATGGCTGGCCTGTGGTATCCCCAGACTGGGATTCTGTGGCAGTTTGCTTCTAGTAGTATAGGTAGGTATATAAGCACGTAGCTGAATGGGGGTGGCACTGTTGGATAAACTATGTTTATATTTCCTTTATTTATTTTGTTGTTTGTAATTGTTTTCCTATAATAAACACTTTTCTTCTTTCATATATAATAGCGGTCTTACATACGGAAAAAAACTGTTCACTTTTCATTTTACAGCTTTAGTAAAGTTATTTTTCAATATTACCGACATTATATCGTATATAGTTTTATATACATATTTATTCGAAAAAACTTAGGCTTTGAGAAGACTTCTTCTCAAATAAAACTGCCTGAACACAACAAAAGGGCTTTAGCGACAGATTAAAATATTTTAATTAACAGATAACTGATGCATGCCAATCACACCGCTTGCTCCACTTTACTACGGCAAGAAAATACACGTCGCTGAACGCGGAGTACTTATAAAAACCTCTAATAACTTTATATAGAATGATGAGGATATCGTCATCTTTTTTTTTGATAAAACCTAAAAATGTAAAATATGAAATAATAAAAATTCGTTCCAAATTTAGTTAGTAGTTATTGTGTAATGCGAGGAACAGCTCAGACCTCTATAATTTAATTTATATAGATTTTAGCGTTGTATGGGGTGGTTGTTGCCAGGTGACCCGGAAGCAACCTATGGGACGAAAAGGGCGAATGTGGCGGATGCAAAACTCAGCGACAATAGGGTGTCAAATCGGTACTGTGCTTTTTTGATGCCGGTAGTCGGCGCGGACGAGTTGCGATGCGAAGATCGCTGTAATTCACATTAAAGAATCAATATGATGCGATGAGCCATCAATTGTTTCAAAGGATACGCACTTTACACACGGCGACAGTAAACGAATGGGGGTAAACGGGGGTATGTAAATAGGGCTAGTAAACGATGACCTAAAACAAAAGTATACTAACCCTTACTAGATGTCGTCACGCCCTGATAATAAAAAAGCCTTGTCAAATTATAAACCTTAACCTTCCTCATGAATCACTTTATGTAGTGGTGAAAAACGCATAAAAATCTGTTCAGTGGTTTTTCTGTTTATCGCGAACAGATAGACAGACGAGGCAGAGGACCTTATTTTATAATTTGTAGTGATTATGTAACTTTTAAACTAGAACACGAGATATGTTGAGTACTGGACAACGATCCCAAACCATACTAAATTTGTTTGGATCTCATGGTCTTAGTAGTATTCTTCTGTCTATTGATGCACTGACAAACCTCGCTGCAACTGAGGTCATTATCGACTGAAAGCTTGTTCTGTAATTAATTGACATCTGTATCACTACTTTTAAGATAACATGACCAGACGAAAGTTAAGTTAAAATTATGTTTAAATTTTGAAAGTATACGAGATAGTAAGACTGTTGCTGAAAGCATTTGAAAGAGGAAGTGTAATTATGTTTAACGCAAAACTTTAGTTGCAATTTGCTGAAAGAACAGCGGAAGTGACGAAGCTCGTTTACCGCTTTCTTCCGGTACAGAGAATGCTTGCTATGTCGTGGAGCTAGAAAAAACATTCAATAATAACATATAATTTTAGAGTAGAACTATCTTCTGCTCGTGACTTCTTCCGCGTGGAATAGTTACTTTGGGCTAACGCTATCAAAAGCTAGTAAGCTATCAAAAGTAAAGTATAATATAGTAAAGTAAGCTATCAAAAGGAAAAAAAAACTTCAAACTGGTGCTCCACTGCTATTGGTTTTAGCGTCATGATATACCCTATAGCCTTTCTCGATAAATGAGCTATCTAACACTGAAAGAATATTTCAAATCGGACTAGTAGTTCCTGAGATTAGTACGTTCAAGCAAGCGAACAAACAAACCCTCCAGCTTTACAATATTAGTATAGATATGTCCTTAAATTTTATTTTTGTTCATCAGACATATAAATCGTAGCAAAACTACTGATCGTCTCAGCATAAGAGTTATACTATTTGATGCGGATTATTTTGCAAATGGTTGTAGAGTAGATATTTATTTTACGCATTACTTGATGACCCTTTGTTATTTCTTTTTTAATTAGGATTTTATTGGATGCAAGCAAAATTTTAATTAGCTTAATAAAGCATTTTAAACATATAAGTAGTCAACAAGCAAGCAAAGCACATTGCCGATTTGCCGGATAGTGAGTTCAAGCATCACGTCAAGCGGGTTTTAATATCTCATGGCTATTGTAGGGTGGATCAATATTTGAACGATGATGACGTCTCTGTCATCTCTGTGCGTCCACCTAAAACAAACGCAGCTATCTAAGTTTGTAAAGTATATAAAGCTTGTAAAGATAAGCCAGATCAAGTTTCTTGCCGGTTCTTCTCGGTGAGTGGGTTGTTTTCCGAACCGGTGGTAACTTTGACGTTACTAAGCGGTTTCTAAGAGCCTAAATTAAATAAAGTTTTTATATTTGATTTGATTTGTCATATAGTAGAATCTTTACTTAGCTGTACGTTCATAATTTGCAGATATATAATATTTGTTTATCTGTCACTGTATTCATATTCATAAAATTAAAAAAATATATACACCATCCGACCTATAAATTAGCTTCATACAAGTACTAATGTATTAAGAAGAATTGAAACATTTTATAATTAAAAGCGTGAAACTTTAATTTCAAATTAAAATTTCCCGTTCGAAATTTCTTCCGCAGAGTGTTGCCTCAGAGGCGCGGGCGGACGAAATTCCGCTGACGTTAAGACACAGGGCGGAATTCAGGTATTCAGTGTAAATCTTGCGAGCGCACGCCGGAATGCGGGTCTGTACCGCACCATGACAGCTTCGTAATGAGACGCTCCACAAAATGGCGGCGGGTGGAAATTATCGCGCATTACTATTAACTCTCATTTGATGTTGTAGTGTTCTGGTTCACATTTCATTTCACCAATAGTCGGATATTGATACTCATCCTTAATAGGTCTGAAGAGAGAATCGGATTTCAAATATAATTGTCGGAATCAATTGATACCTATTTCTCTCAAACATGTGAATTCAAAATTAGTACTTGGAAAAAGGTCTTGTGGCTAAGATAATTATTACGATCTCCAACTATATGGGTGCTTAACCAGAACTATACAAATTTATCCTCTTCTTGTAAAACTTAATAAAAATTATAAAAATCAAGAAATATTTCATATTAACTAGTAATAATTATTAGATCAAGTAGTCGCAGGTGAGGTCCTTACCTTCTTAGACCACATTGTCATTAATTATCGTTATATATAATTATCATTATTATGTGTGGACTATTATATACAAAAAAACTATCGAGAGGCTCATAGACCGGTATTTCGATGGGTTATATACCTATCGGTTGTCGCTGTTGCTTTGGCAGCGGGGTGCTTATACGTACAGTCTTATACTTTGTCGCGCTCCAATAAAATATGTGCACCCAAAAAAATAGATGGCGCTGTTACATCTCTAGTTGGTTTACGGTATAAAAACAAAATAAACCGAAATAACGATATGTTGTTACACACTCAGTCTCGCAAAGTGCTAATGGTGTGGATGGTGTAGGTAAATACACTATAGATACGCGGGCTTTTAGCGTATTTGAATAAGATCTGCTTGAGGATTCGGTTCGGGTTTGCGGAGTTCAAGATCCGAGTGTTCGGGGGTATTGATCTCTTTGTTATCTTAGGGTACCAAATCACCTGTCCTTATTTATTTATTTTGTATATTTAGCAAACCAACATAAAGATTACATATAAATAAAATTAAGGTTTGAATGTTTTAATAGAAAATCACTACATCTTCTTCTTCTTAATTAATTAATAAAATAATTAAAATCGATGCAAATAATCTTAATAATTATATACTGTCACAAATTTTAATAATATAACAGTATTTTTTAAGACAAATAAATCCTAACTCCGATAAAAAAGTGTACCTCACAGTAGCCTACAGTTGTGTAGGTGGTAGAGCCTCGCTGAAGCTATTACTCGTTTCAGCATAAATGGGTCGGCTCGACCGGGGTACTACCACCCGACCGACAGAAAATCAATGTGAAGTCAAAATCAAAATCAAAATACTCTTTATTCAATTTAGGCCCTGAGAAGGCACTTATGAACGTCAAAACTACCACCGGTTCGGAAAACAACCCAGTCATCGAGAAGAACCGGCAAGAAACTCGATCTGGTTTATCTTTTCATAGTAACTAACATATATTTTTTTTTTATTAACACACCAATAGACACATAAAGCTACATTCGTTTTTAGTGGTTGCACAGAGAGAGGCGTCACTTCCAGACGTCGCTATCGTTCACATACTGATCCACCCTGTAATAACCTTTACGTATTAAGACCCGCTTGACATAACACTTGAACCTACTATCCGGCAAATCGGTAATGTGTTTTGGGACTTTGTTATAAAATCTAACACTATTACCTAAAAAACTGTTACTGGTCTTAGTAAGCCTGAAACATGGAGTGACCAGTTTGTTATGGTTTCTGGTATTTACATTATGTCGGTCTTTTATTAAATCTAGATTATCTAAGTTTTTCCGGACGTACATCAAATTCTCAAGAATATATTGAGAGGGCAGAGTTAAAATACCGAATTCCTGAAACTTAGTCTTTAATAATTCACGAGGTCCCAAATCATAGATTGCTCGAACTGCCCGTTTTTGTAGTAGGAATATGGTGTCTACCTCAGCTGCGGCCCCCCACAACAAAATGCCATAGTAACAGTAACAGTGCTTGCATTGTTACGTTTCGTTCGATCAAAGAGAGCACCGCAGGCTCACGTCCCCTCTCCATCCCCCTTCCCTTTGTCCTCCCCAAAACAGGCTGGCAACGCACTTGCGACTCCCCTAGTGTTGCAAGTGCCTATGGACGGTGGTGATCACTTAACATCAGATGACCCACGTGTTCATTTGCCTCCTATGATATAAAAAGCCTATTTTACATATTTCTGTTTAGAATATTGAATATCTTCCTGTTGACAGCGACTTCGCTCGCTTTAATATACACCGTCGACCCATTCAACAGAAACTCTACTTTTCTTCTGGTTGAAAAGTACCCTATGTCTGGTGGCCTGAAGAGCGTAGATGCAAAATTTCATGATTGGTTGAGTAGTTAAGCCGTGAAACCGTTTATAATCTATACAGATAATAAAAATAAAGTGTCTCATGATTTATATTAACGCAAGATTTTAAAACTTCATTTCATTCTATATATTTACTCAGTTAAGACATATTATTTTATTCCTTTCGTATACAGTGTAAGTGACCACTGAGAGGGTTATATAATAGGTTAAAGTTCTAAGTATGTTACTGAAAGTAAATACCACTAAAAACACTGTTAGTATTTACATATCTAATGAACAGGTTACATGTTAAAGTATTTTTTTTCGAACTGAGTACGCTATAGACCTAGCAAGGTCTTAACAGCTTCACCGGACTACGGCATGTTACAGTAAGTGTAAATCTTCTCACAATTTTACATTTCTTAAATACAATTTCAAAAACGCGTGCTGAGCCGCTTGTAAAATCTAATATTAAATAAGATCTCTGATATATTTCGTTGGCACACTGTTGGGGTCAGCTGATGAGGTTTCAGGCTTCAGAAGCAATAAAACATTGGTTGACTTCACAGTGGACTGTATATTTTAACTTTCACAATGTATATAATCGTATGTAACGAGCCGGTGACAATACATATTTTTCGTGGTTTAACACTATAATTATAGGATTACAAGTAGTACATTATACGTGCCTTACTACCGCACGTTCATCCATACATTTACATAATTCACATAAATTTACATTATATTTTTATTGCGGGTTCCGTATAACATCAGACAAATAATAATAATAATCGTATTGGCGGTTACATTTGAATTTTTACATAAACGATATTTCTAAACATTACATAAGACGTATTGAACACAGAAACCAAGTAAATAAGAAATACGACAGTTTATCTGTACGTATTATGTAAACAAATTTATACACATAGACATAGTTTGTCCGACTATACCAGACACATTAAACTTGCACATATATCGTGTTTCTTAATATAATATGACATCCCATTACGCATAATGAGCATTAGTATAGAGAAATATAAAGATATACATAAGAACTCAGCTGTTCGTAGTAAATAGCGAAACTAGAGAAACATTTATTAGACATTTATTTACAACATTTATTTCTAGCTCATCTGTCCGTAACAGCCTCCCCCCGGCGTAGATCTTCGAGCCCATCTTCACCAGGTAGGACAATGAGCCTTCTCACAGGTCTTCGAAAGGTACCGCCACGCGTCCGCACGTCCGCACTTCGTACGACTCCGTCCGGACCTACATATATTTTCTCTACTTGCCCTTTGGGCCAGACATTTCGCGGTAATAACCCGTCCGCGATAACTACTAAATTTCCTACTTTTATTTGATCATTATTTCGTGTTCTGACGTCACCACGGGGTGTTAACGTCGGCAAATATTCACGCAACCATCGTGACCAAAACATGTTCGCGAGCGCTTGCGCCGCCCTCCATGACTTCTTATCGGCCGGTTGACACTCCCCGACGTGAGGTACCCCGGTGGCTGAACCGATCAAAAAATGATTAGGCGTTAAAGCCTCCGCGTCGTCATACTCTGACGCTACATACGTGAGTGGTCGTGAGTTTACCGTGTGCTCTATCTCGGTAAGCACGGTCGCTAACACCTCTTCGCGAGGGGCTCTCTCGTTGAGCGTAACAGCGAGGGCAGTTTTCACACTACGAATTAAACGTTCCCACGCTCCCCCCTGGTTTGGCGCGCCCGGGTCAGTAAACTTCCACTCGGTGCGTTTTGATAACACGTAATTTTGTAACTGCGGTATCCACTCTCGATACGCGATGTTTAACTCGACCGACGCTCCGCGAAAGTTCGTTCCGTTATCGGACCACATAATTTCTGGCCACCCCCGTCGGGCTGCCATACGTCGTAATGACATAATCGCGGAATCCGTACTCAAACTAGCTACCGTTTCGATGTGAATCGCGCGAGTTACCAAACATGTAAACAGCATGCCCCATCGTTTTTCGCGTCGCCTACCGATGGTCACTGTCATAGGTCCGAAACAGTCAACACCACATCGAGAAAACGGCCTCGTATATGCGTCTAACCGCGCGTTCGGTAAGTCACCTTTTACCGGTACTACGGGAGCTGATTTCCGTAATCTACACAGCCCACACTCGCGTAGCGCTTTCTTTACCGACGGCCTCAAACGTAAAATCCAGTATTGTTGCCGTATCTCGTTCACGATGTGTTCACGTCCGGAATGATGATTATTTTTATGACTATTACGGATAATCAATAACGATAAATGATGCGCACCGTCCAATATCGGTGGCTCTTTCATTTTTATATGTACGGAACTCGCGTTTATTCTACCGTTCAACCTAATGATTCCGTCGGTTCCGTACATCGGATCTAACTTATATAGTCGACTCGTTCTGTCGACATTTTTTCCCGCCGCTAACCTAGCGATCTCTTCGGGAAAGCTATCCTTCTGTGACAGCTTTATCAAAAATTGTTCTGCTTTTTTAATATGCGTGATGTTCATTGTGTCGGCTCGCTTACGACACTTGTCAATGAACGCGAACACGTACGCGACTGTCCGCTTAGCACGCTCGTATGATGAAAATCGTTCTATTTTCACCACTGGAGTGTCACACGTCACCGTGTGCGCCACTACCACGTCATCTTCGTCTTCGTATCGTGAATTAGTGGTCTCGACGTGCCATCGATCCTCTTTCTTTTCAATCGTGCGTAAACTCGGAGTGTCACACGTCACCGTGTGCGCCACTACCACATCATCGTCGTTTTCTTTCGTACGTAAACTGTTTGATGCCATATCATAACTCGGTGGCATGACAACCTCATCTGTCGTCCATGGTAAGCCTACTTCGAAGCGACCGTCGATCCTGCATACGGTGCGTTCGAAGACATCCTTCGCTCGTTCTTCTCGAGCGTTAGGCTTTTGTATTTTCGATATACCTAAAGAGTCAATATCGAAGTGCGATTTGACGAGAGCACTCAATTCGTCGTCTCTTTCGCACACATTCTCTTGACACGTTCGTACATGTAATACAGACTCGTTCTGCTGTATTATAGAGCTTCTCGGCGTTTTTCCGTGTAACACCCATCCGAGTCGTGTGAGTGACGCGGCAGGTTCGTTATTCTTACGCGATAACAAACGTCGTGTTACAATGAGATGCCAATTGTCTGCTCCAATGAGAATGCGTGGTCTAACATCCGAGTAACACATACTCTTTTCACACATTCCTTTGAGGTACGATCGTTTACATAATTCCGGTTTTACGGTTTGTTTACCGAGAATGAGATTTCGGACCGTACGCGCTTTGATCCTGTGACAATCCGATTGACCTTCGCCTTGTATCCTGAGATCAACCTCTTGACTGTCGATTTCCCTCTGAACCGATGTGACCCCCTGAATGTTTAACGTTCGTGCCGGACCCTCTGCGCCGACCATTCGGGCGATCTCTTCGTCGATCAGAGTGATTGTGGACCCTTCATCCAATAACGCATACGTCTTCAACGTTCCTCCGTCATTCTTGGTAATGTATACGGGACACACCTTCAGTAAAACTTGTTCGTCATTACCCGGTCGGTGCGCCGATGCTGCGATTACGTTGTCCTCTTTAGGCGGCAGATGTAATAAGGCGTGGTGCGGCTGTCTACACTCGTTCTTACCGCATTTCCTTGCTTTACATTCAGTCCTCCTATGTTTACTGTCTAGACAGAGAAAGCAGATACGCGTCTCTTTCGCCCAATTCCACCTTTCTGCGACAGACATATCGTTCAATTTGGAACATTGTGAAGTTCGATGTTCATTTCCACAAAGGAAGCAGCACATTGAACGCGTTGAACTCTTTTTTGTGACGTCACATGCAACACTATATACTTTATTCGCTTGACGGTATCGCTCACTCGCTCTATTCGGTGGCACCGTATGTTTGACGATAGGGTTCCGTACTATCGTCGAATCCGAAGTTGAATATGCGTGTCGGACGGCTCGATCGGCTTCTCTCATTAAGAACCGAGATAACGTGATAATCTCTGGTTCGTCCCGATTCCCGAACTCTTCCGCATAATCACACCACTTCGATTTTAAATGCGGAGTTAATCTCTCGGTTATCTGCCGCACCAACATAGGGTTCTGTAGGTACCCTTTTTCGTCAACAGCTGTTATAACCGCGACGATGTTTTGCACTTTTACAGCGAAACCGTTCAGTTCACTCGCTGTAGTACCCATACGTGGTAATTTCTTGATATCTTCCATCGCGTGGTCGATAATAACTTCCGGTCGTCCGTAACACTGCTCCAAAGTGTTTATAATGACATCCGGGTTGTTTGCTGTATACAGCAGCGCTGATACAGACTGTCTGGCTTCACCTTTCAGACACGTCCGCAGGCGAATCATGTTTTCTGTCGCCGAATATCTGTATATATTCGTAGATTCCCTGTACGCGGCTTTAAAAGGCAACCAGTCCGTGATTGATCCCATGAACGTCGGCAAGTCCTGTATATGTCTAGGCGATGACCTCGATCCAGCCATCCGCTCCAGAGCATCTGCCAACCTGTCGATTCCTCTATCTCGGGATCGGTCCGGTGTAAGCGACCTCGGCCGACGCTGCACCGTCTCTTCGTTTGTGACGTTCGGTGTCACATATGGTCGCGTCATCCTGATCTCGGCTTCCGCTGGTGGTGGTGAAATGCGCCTTGGTTCACGGTCACACTCCCCCCGTATCGGGACCTGTGTCTTCTGTAACCAATCGTTCACCCGACGGTTCGCGTCGGTAGGTTCTTCTGCACACAAGCTCTCCCGATCGGTTTCCTCGCGGATTGTAGCGACGTCTGCCGCTAGCCTCTTCTTGATGAGCAGCGACTGTAGTTGTAGCTCCTGTCGTTTTATTTCGACGAGTTGCTCTTCGGCCTCCAACTCGGCCTGCCTAATCCTAGCTACGGCGCTGGCGGTGGACCGATGCGAGCGTACCGACGGTGCTCGCGATCCCCTGGCCTCGGTGGCCGCGGCGTGGATCATGGCGGCGCGCGACGTCAACGTTTCGGTCGTGACGGTATCGTTCGCGACGGTACGTGTCTTCGTGTGCGCGTGTGTGTGTGCGGACGGCGACGCGGGCGATTCCTCGAACACCCGTGTCTTCTCTTCGACTGCTTGGCTTCTTGTAGTCGGCATCTTCAGCACTTGCTAGCTCCTACAAGCCCTAACAGCCCTATCAATCCCTAACAGCCCTAACAGTCCCTATCAGTCCTTCGGGAGGGCCCACACGTGGGATATGCTCCCTCAGGGATGGACAGCAGGATAGGTAAGGGTGGGGACTACCCAACAGAGGAGTGAGACCACTACGGGGCGCTCAGGAGTCGGTTGGAATGTCCGACTCCGTCGGCAGTGCCTACAGTCCGGCCCCCGTACCGATAACACTCTTATTGGCGTAGTGATACGATTGACATTCGTTCGTTGCCCAATACTCAGGCCGTTTGTCACCGTCAGGTGGCCCAAGTGTGGGTTGAAACTGCAGACTCGCCGCACCGCACGGTGACTCGATCTCGACGAGATACCCAGGCTCGTCGCACCGTTCGGTGTTCTTCTCTCGGCGATATGCAGCGCAGGCTCGTCGCACCGTTCGGTGTTTTTCCCACGACGATTCTGCAGGTACGATCTTCCAGCCGATGTCTCGTTCTGCACCGCTGGTCGTACGGAAGTGCCCAGTCTCGTACAACGATTCGCTTCTCTTTTTTCCCGCAGCTTCTCTCGTTCAGAATGCTGCTGGAGTCCTCTTCAATAAGGCTGCCTTGAATCTCCTCTTCAAATGCGCTGGCTTCTATCCGGCTGCGATGGACCAAACTTGTTGGGTTCAGTTGTCGCGCCGACGTCCAGGTTCTTTCGAAGAAAACACAGAAGAACTTTTTCAATTTATCTAATCGTATGTAACGAGCCGGTGACAATACATATTTTTCGTGGTTTAACACTATAATTATAGGATTACAAGTAGTACATTATACGTGCCTTACTACCGCACGTTCATCCATACATTTACATAATTCACATAAATTTACATTATATTTTTATTGCGGGTTCCGTATAACATCAGACAAATAATAATAATAATCGTATTGGCGGTTACATTTGAATTTTTACATAAACGATATTTCTAAACATTACATAAGACGTATTGAACACAGAAACCAAGTAAATAAGAAATACGACAGTTTATCTGTACGTATTATGTAAACAAATTTATACACATAGACATAGTTTGTCCGACTATACCAGACACATTAAACTTGCACATATATCGTGTTTCTTAATATAATATGACATCCCATTACGCATAATGAGCATTAGTATAGAGAAATATAAAGATATACATAAGAACTCAGCTGTTCGTAGTAAATAGCGAAACTAGAGAAACATTTATTAGACATTTATTTACAACATTTATTTCTAGCTCATCTGTCCGTAACACACACAATATAGTTGTATATCTAGTAAACTAAATCACACAGGTCATTTCAGCTAGAGGTTACACGGTGTGAAGCGACAACGAACACGGGCGAGACTATACCATTACGACCTCAGCTTGTTGTGGTGAACTCGCATTTATTATTTAAACATTATCACAACTTTAGACCCCTACTATAGACGCATTTAACATTCAACGACAAATCTACGTTATCACTGAGAATTGAGATATTTTCTAATTAATTTACGCCATGTAATTTACATACTTATCAAATGAATGCTACGATTTCTTAAAAGTAACTTAAAACCATTTTGCTTTTAATAATGGTACTTTATGTCTTGTAGTTTATATTATAATTAAGCT
Organism: Antheraea yamamai; assembly: GCA_036509395.1. Lineage (NCBI taxonomy): Eukaryota > Metazoa > Arthropoda > Insecta > Lepidoptera > Saturniidae > Antheraea > Antheraea yamamai. The sequence continues at coordinate 2,762,544 of AP028444.1, read as the reverse complement.
ATATATTAATTTATATTTATATAAATTATAATTATTTATATAATAATGTTTATTTATGTCTGTTTGTTACCTAAATAAATATATAACACAAATCTAAGATATTTTCCACCAAAGAAAGCAACACAAATCCAAACACACAATCACCAGAGAAGGTAAATACTCCCAACTTATTTTAAAGTCGACAAACAAAGAATATCACAGAGCTTGAGGGATTTTATTTTTGCAGCAACTATACGGACAACATAGCATATTCTTTTTTTTTTAGTCGCAAAAACGTATATAACAAAAAAACCCTATAAGCAAACATAAATACAATTATGCCTTAGTACTTCAACAAAAACGCATAATTCAGCATAAGTTGCCTGGTTGCCATCTAGCAGGTGACCTCAGCGTTGGTTTTCAGTTATGGACAAGTGGATTTAAGTACTAGTAATCATTAAAAGTGGAGTGAGTCATAAATAATAATATAACCATCAAGTAATTATAGAAAATTGGATATTGTAATAAATATGTGTACTGTGATGTATTAGTAGATATTACAACTACAACTTGTTGGAAATAAATGAAATGTCGGGTAGTTATACAGCGACGGCCTATTTAAGGAGCGGTGCTCGCTATGTTGACTCATCAGGCAGGCGTCGCCGTCCAGGACCCCTCACCTACACCCTCAGGCCCCGTGGGCTTCTAAGCCTGCGTCCCAATCGATTCCCAGACCCCAGGCGGCCAAGCCTTCACAGGCCGACCCCGCCTTCTCCTTCTCCCTATCGAGTATTGACTACGTAGGTCAATTACTCATCTTCCACGAGATCTCGGAGATCTCAGCTTATGAAGAAACCGTTAGAAATCCGTCTCTAGGTTCCGTAACCGCGATCCATAGATTTCCAGCCATAGCGGCTACTCTACAACGGCTCGCGCGCGCCGCCGTTCAAAAATAAATAACTCATATAAGATAGAGTAAATCCGTGTATTTACGTCTAACTTCCCCTAAAACGATCAAGTAATAATAATAATTTTTGCTATGTCTATTTTTAGATTCCGGCGCCGACGCCGTTCATTTAATTTTAAATTCGATCTTTTAATATGCGTGTCTGCGCCCACGCACGCGTAACCTTCTCTGACGCCGCCGTGAGGGAAGGATTCCTCTTTAGTTCCCGCACACATCGTTGTTCTCAGTGATATCTCGAGCCGAGGTCGTCCCCGGATGGAGCCCCCGAGATATCACTTTCGCGATACAGTGACTCACCTACATCACTTATACTCACACATGAGATCAACTCTCACCACACGTGCACATACATACACATGGTGGACGGGTTTGTTTTTTTCCCTTTTTCGAGCTGAATCGAATAGTTTAGCTCGTTTCATTCCGATATACACGTATACATTTGTGAAGCATGCAATTTCGATTGTATGATTCACAAATGAATATATGTATGAATAGCTTAGAATAGTTTAGCTAGGTCAGACGCGACTTCTCAGGTAACAGCCCAAGCCGAGGTGTGCCGTGCACCCTTGTGTATGTTACCTAAAAACCAAATCGGCTAAGTGCCTTAAGCGATCGCCTTAGTAGTCCGGTGAAGCTGTAAAGACCTTGCCAGGTCAATAGCATAGTCAGTTCGAAAAAAAAAAAATATGTTCACTCACTCTTTCGGCGGTCGTCGTACCGTGCAGTAGCTTTGTCCGAACTCGTATTGGATATTTAAAGATCGATGAATTATTAGAATTTATTCTTATCAAGTTTATATATAAATTGGCCAGTTCTCTTTTGTAATAATCAATAATTATTTCTATTTCTAACAATATCATAAATTTACGTTACGCTATGCGAGTAGTACAGCAATGGTAGGAGTATAATTCCAAAGAACAAAATTAACAAACAACGACATCATTATAGTTCGTCCGTGCCGTTAGTAATTTTAAATAGTTTTAACAAAATCATTATTTATACGATGAAGCATTTGTTCCATATTTTTATAAGATTTAGTTAATATTTTAACTAATATTATAATTGCGAATGTGATTTTGTTTGTCCGTAACGTTTTCACACCTTAACCCAATCGATCATGTAATTTTGCATCCAAAGAAAAGTACTGCGAAGCCTCGGACTAAAGCCAGTTCGTAAATTTTCCAATACAATTGCTTTACGTTTTAATTTAACCCTTCTGAATGATTTGATTAAGATTGTAAAAGAAAACTTTGTTGAAGAAAAGAAACAGAAATAAGTCTCGCTTATAACATTTCTAAGCGCAGATACATTATTATATTTTACAATGTGACAGAAATGTTGGCGCAGCGCCAGATTGCACACGAGACGATTTCACCTACCAAGTTATTCAAAATATTTTGCTTTCCGTTTGAAATTTTGCAAACTGCATTCGCTACAGGCTGAGAAACTCTTATATTTATGGTTTTGAATTTTTAATAAAATCATATCGTTTGATAGAAGTTATTGTCATGATATCCGCACTTGTTATGTAAAATGTATCAGAATTCCAATAGACAAAGGACAATTATTTTGCTAAGTGGTAGGGCATGGCAAATATGTCCGACAGCTCGCGATCACTATAATGACGAGTTAGATATGTCTTTATTATAGGAGGCAAACGGACAGGTGGGTCACCTGATGTTAAGTGATTACCACCGTCCATAGACACTTGCAACACCAGGGGAGACGCAAGTGCGTTGCCAACCTGTCTTTGGGGAGAGGGGGAATAAGGGAAGGGGAGGGGAAGTGGTTCTCCGGCGCTCTCACTGACCGGACGAAACGCAACAATGCAAGCACTATTACTTCAAGTTGGTTTTCTGTGAGAGAGTGGTACTACCCCTGTCGAGCCGACCCATTCATGCTGAAACCATTAATAATTTACGCGTAGTTCTACCACCTACAAATGTCACATATTTATTAATTACGAGGGATGGAAGGATGCCTGTACACGATCGCTACTTCAATGAATACTTTTTAAATTTTTTACAGATTTTAGCATTTCACCACAATCTGATATATTTCTTCAATCGTATGGCTAAACAGTGAACCCATTATTTATTATTGTCGATTGATTGATTACTTTATTTGACACTGCGAGGTTCAGTTTATATGGTACAGTACAGTACAGTGGCCAAAAATTTGTTACTCTTTAGCACCACCCGGGGAGCACGTGCAGGACAATGAAAGGTACACTTCCTGCGGATGTGAGTTACATCAACTCTGAATCTCATCTGTTGTCAAATGATCATGGGGACTAATATGCTAAACACATTAAACTTAGGGAGAACTAGCTGTTAAGTGCAGCTGCCGGAACATACCAAGAAGTACTTTGCGACGGATTTTCAACTTTAAGGTGGTAGCTAGCCAGACGGACTTAGAAAAAGCCACCATGCTATGATTTCATCACAATGCTTTACCAATTAAGCTATCATCCCTTCAAACATACATACAAACATACACTAAAAACCTTGTCATAGTGACTCACTTTTTGGATTCTAGATTTGTCGGTGGACTTGAGTTGTGTGAGTACAGTCGGGTCACAACATCAGTATAGTCTCGTCACGGTGTCGTGCTGAGTTATAAAAAAAGAAATAGGAGTTTTACGATAAGGTTTTCCCCGGCCGTGTACCAAAAATAACTCATACGCAGCAATATCTCCAGGGCAAGAACATTGTAGTGGCCAGTCCGTTATTCCCTTCACATCTCGATAGAACGATACACGAGGATAAATTGTCAATCGTGATGCGAATAACTGAGAACGATATCCGATTTTTACACATTCCGATAATTACTGATATATCGGACTAATTTTACTAGGATACTTTATGAGACTGACGATTGATAACTTAATATGAACCCCGTTTTCTTGGCCTGCTAAACTAACTGTCGAAATATTATTAAAAAAGAATTGTCAAGATACTACATAACTTCACAGAAGTAATAAAATCTCACGCGTTGCAAGGTTTTACGTTTTGTACATATTACAGATATATGTTATGTAATCAGGCCGAAACGTTGGGGAATTAAAATAAGACATGAATATGAATCGGCATAATAAAGGTATGCTGAAACTGATTCCTTCCCGCCATTAAACACCAATTGCATTCAAAACTATTGACACGGTTTTCCAACCGGCATCTACGATATATATAATGTATTATAAATATCAATATTATAAACGGGACAATTTATGAGCATAGATTTTTTTTATATCATAGGAGGCAAACAACACCAGGGGAGTCGCAAGTGCGTTGCCAACCTGTCTTGGGGGAGAGGGGGAGTAAGGGAAGTGGGAAGGAAGGTGGGCCTCCGGCGCTCTCACTGACCGAACGAAACGCTTACTAAACAAAAAGTTAAATAGATAGTTGTTTGTAACTCTTTCACACAAAGCATCGAATGGATTTTGATAAAAATTTACATTAATTACATTAATAGAGCTTATACACCAGAACAATACAAAAGCCAGTATTCAAACTGGCGAAAATACAACGATAGGTGTCAAGTTAATTAGAAAAAATACAGCCATCTGAGACCTACCTCGGTGTACGCTGCAGAAATGGTTAGAGTTACACGGACATAATGTATAATGTCATCATTAACAAAGATAAAAATATAGACAAAGTCGCGTGCGGCTGCTAGTATCATATACTCGTATTGTATAGTAGATCATAATAACTCCAACCAAGATCCAATGATATAAATATATAAATAACCATATACTATTTACATGACATCTACCTCCATCTCTACCCACGAAATAAAGGTATCGACGATGAGTTGTATTTCGACAGCGCGGCAATTCCTACAACAACAACAACAACAAGAGTGTTTTATTTCATTGCGTGGAGGAAATATGTATTTCTGCAGCACTCTCTAATAGCCGCCTGGCTAGCCACCTTGGTTAAATTAAACATAGTTGTATGCCGTCAGTGATTTAAGTTCCAATTACCATTCATTTAAGGTCTTTAAGTTACTGTATCATATATCATCTAAGATCGAATAATAAAAACCAAGAGATTCAGATTAAAATGTATCGTAATCTATTATAAAGATAATATAATGTACTGTTTCTTAGACTAAACACATAATATATTTCATGGACTCGGTATGTATTGACTAATTGCTTTTTGATATTTTTCTTTCAATAAACCTCATATCAATTTAAAGTTTACTGAAAATTTGATTCTATATAATTTTCCAAGCCAATAATGAGACTACAATATAAAAAGCCTCCACAATTTTATTTCAATGTATATATAAAGAAAAATTATGTGTACGTTTTTTGTCCGTGCTAAACCGATTTTCACGCGACCTTTAACGACAGACAGACAGAAAATCTTTCAAAGTATTATATGTAGTATCTAGGCTATATATTTTTAAGTTTTCCATAAGTATTAAGTAGTAATTATGTAATTAAACTAAGGAACTTAAAAGGAACGAAGGAACTAAAACGAAGGTATAATAAGTAATTGAATATATTTTATGAGGCACCAACTTATAACTCCTTACTACTACCGGTCATCAGTTTTTTAATTATCAGAATAATATAACCAAATAACACATTTTAAAAGAACAATAAAATGTTTCCGATAAATCGGTCGGATATCGTGTCGTACACAGTGAACGAGACTATAATAAAAGTTTTCGTGAAGGATCAGCGACCAAACTAGCCTCTTATTGCACGTGAGGTGTATTGTGTTTGTTATACCTACGTAAATAGAATCTTAGCTGGTTTATTGTTTAGAAAGATATCTTTGTAGCTTTATCGTTCATTATACAAACTTCTTTACGTTTTCCGATTTCAAAATAACCAATAAATATTCTAAAATAAATCACACTACTCAAATAATGACGTCATCCATAAAATTTAATTGTTGAGTTATCGAAAATGAATAGAAAAATATATATAAATAAAATTCCATTGCAGAATGTATGTAAGCATATTACTTCAAAATAACTGCACCTGTGCTGCTAATTCTTTTTTTTTATATTTATACTTGCCAGAACAAGGTTTAAGTGAAAGAAATTATTTCAAAAATAGTATAGAATAACGATAATTTTTGGTTAAATAATATCCAAAGTGAGGAAGTGAGACGGTTAGAGATCTTGAAAGATATTGACAGATTAACGTATAGGTACCGTTCTATTTCATTATCATTAGTACCTACTAGGGAAAGAACACTTTTAAATAATAATTAAATGTTTATTCTTCACCACTTTTAGTGTTAGTTTATTTTTTAACCGACTTCAAAAAAAGGAGGAGGTTATCAATTCGACTGTATTTTTTTTTTATGTTTGATACCTCATAACTTTGGACTGGGTGAACCGATTTTGATGATTCTTTTTTTATTTGAAAGCTGGTGCTTTCCGTGTGGTCCCATTTCAATTTGGTCCAGTTCCGACAACGGCATCCAGTGCAAAACCGTATAAGTTTTAAAATTGCATTAAGTATGTACACGACAAATAGACGAATAACTCAATATCACGCTAACCGATTTCGATGATTCATTTTTTATTGGAAAGGATGTACTTCAAGGGTAGTTTGATAAGAGTTTGGTTAGGTTCTGATTATGGGATCCGTGACAAAGTAAGAAAACTTTCAAGAAACGAGCCTACTCGTTTCTTAAGGGTCGGCAACGCATCTGTGTTTCCTCTCGTGTCGCAGGTGTCCATGGGCGGCCGTGATCACTTACCATCAGGTGACCCGTATGTTCGATTGCCACTAATATTATAAAAAAAACTCTTCAATTCTTAGGAGCCTATTGTGCTTATGTTCGTTGCTGTGTTGCAACATGACGCAAGCACTGTAATTACTTTACTTAAGGTGTATTATGTGTGAAGCGATGGTAGCCGAGTTGGTGGTAGAAACTATCGCGGTTTATTGATAAGGTTGCGTTCGTACCAAACGTTACTTATTGTACAACCAACTGAAACCATATCGCATACCATACCGCAAAAATGCGCATATACTTAAGGCGGAACGGAGTTCGCGGGCACTGCTAGTAAAATATATTTATGTACACTAAAAATGGAAAAATAAAGTAAATTTTCAAAAAAAAGTATTAACCGACTTCAATATCAATCAAAAACCCATAAGGCACTAAAAAGCGGAAAATAAATAGTTTATCAAATTAACCAAATTAAATAAAACATATGAATATGTGTGCTACCTAGAGATGTATTGGAAGTCAGTGCGAACCGAAAATCATATCATCTACATAGATACAAAGTTTAAGTCCACTCTCGCGTCTCTGTAATACATTTCTACCTGGAACAAATTTGAAATTTCGGTTGGCACCGACTTCCAATACATCTCTAGGTAGCACACATATTCATATGTTTTATTTAATTTGGTTAATTTGATAAACTATTTATTTTCCGCTTTTTAGTGCCTTATGGGTTTTTGATTGACATTGAAGTCGGTTAATACTTTTTTTTGAAAATTTACTTTATCTTATCTCTTACACCGACCGGAAATGTTCAATGAATGGAATCGTTCACAATCAGTAAAAACAACATGGCCGACTGCGGTACAAAAATGTACTGACCACGGAAGTCAAGACATAAACTATTATTCTATTAGATTATACCGATATATGAATTAATGCTGATCTTGTCACTCATTATATTATAAAATATATTTACAAGAAATAAAATAACAAATTTTACAATATGGTAGTACTGTAAAGGTAAGATTTTTGTCCTATTTTTTTTTTCGTTACTACACCCGTACGAAGTTATTTACCGACAGCTATTTTTCCTCAAAGTCGTGAACTTAAGAAATATGAGGAGTGGTAACTATCTTCTTAAAGAGTACTAACCATCTTCTCAAGAAGTAGTAGCTAATAAAATGAGACAAAATCGTCCCTTTAAATTAAGACCATGAAATTAAATAAAGTGATAATTGAACACATCAATCTGCCAATTATGTTAATATTTTTGAAGATCTTTTCACAGTCTTACGAGTCCTAACTCAGTCACTTTTTATATGGAGATTATTAACGTTGAATTTTCCCCTTTTTGTACGATTTTCAAATATTTATTTTTCATTACAAACCTTGTTGTGACAAACGTAACAGAAAAATAATTAAACAAATATGTAGAACGATTGTAAAGGGATGCATTTATTAAATATAAATGCACTTCATGAAAGTATAAAAAAGGTTTTTTTTAATGAGGAGTATTATTGTTATCTACGCTGATAGTGCTAGTACCCAAAATTTTTACCCAACAATTCATGTTACCCATACCTGGCGTAGTACAAGACCTAAATAAAACCTTATTTAAACTTAGCTGCGAAACGGTAGTGCAACTTCTACGGCAATTCAAAGTTACTACGTCAGTATCTATGTAAAAACAAACAGAGCCAACTAAGTTTAACGTTAATCAACGCTACAGACGTACAGCTTCTAGAAGAGACAACTGTAATTGCACTTTTATAAACTAAATTATCGTGAGTTTTGATAAATGTATGATCAGTCTTTTCAATTTGTTTGCAGGAAACTGTAATTTTTAGTTCCCATGCATTATCGTCAGGAGCACTATTAGTAGATTTTATATACATACTCGCAGTCGGTTAAGACTTCATCTGTGTTTGTATTTTTATTATCTTTGTTTAATTAATTATGATTATGTAACGTATGCAAAGATATCTCAAACGACAATTAATTACAGTTACATAAATTTGATAATTTAAGACTTGCAGTAAATCCCAAGCGCTGCCGTCATGAGTCCCAAATTGCTAATTCAGAGTGCGAGCCTACGTGTGTCATTGGCACATACGAAGTTAATTGGTCATTAGTATTAGTGATTTTTCTAGTTCGTCGTACTCTCCGAAAGACTACCATAAAGTCTATAGGTGCGTTCATAGTGCGCGGAATGAGATCTAATCCACACGCAACAGTTTAACCAAAGTCAATTTGAACATTTCCTTCAAGAATGCCCCAGGTGTAGTAAGCTTAGGCTAGGGCGTATAATGTTTTGTGACAATCTTCGTATATGACCATTCGGTCTTTTGGACTTGGTGGAGAAGGAGTCAGCTATCAAATCGTTGGATAATTCTGTCAAGCAGGTGACAATTAATCTCAAGGCATTTAACGGACTTTGAAATTACCACGACTCTCCGACTTGCATCTAAATCGTGACTGCTAAATCTAAGTGACTTTTTATATAGTACTCCTGCAACTCATCAAGGGAGTGAATAGTGAATCGTATAAAATTGCGATCCCCCTCTCTCCCTTTATATTGCCAATTCCAAATATCTATGCGCAAAACCAACAAGATTGAAAAACAAAAACAAAGTCAACAAGAAGCCTCATTTTCTCTATAGTTTACATTATTCATAAAATCGTAACACAAACAGCGAGTCTACAGAAACACGTAAATTTTAATTAACATTATCCTCGATTTTTTTTAATCAAGCACAACTGAACGCGCTCCTTTAATAATATGAAACGCGTAAATTCAAAACATCATAAGCATTAATCTTGATTCGAGACGGAGGCTAAATGAAATCTCCATCACAGCGCACAATTAAGACACGGTAAACACGAAATCGGATTACGAGAGCTCGACGAACAAAAATCTACGACGAAGATAACTTTGTCAACAAAACTCCTCAGTTCAAGATAAACGCAAATACTATAAGAGGGCGAGCGCTTAGATATGCGGATATTACAGCGTTTTATTAATTAGACATTTTAAAATCGGTTTACTTTATTTTAAATGCAACCCTAGATAAAGTTCGATCTCGATCGCTGCCACTATTTATGTGCTGGGCTTTGAGAAAAATAATATATCAAAAAGACGATCTGATTATATATTTGGTTGTCATAAACGTTATTATGGGGGGCTGGTGTTACTCGCGCCCGCAGGAAATATACCGCTCATTCCCCTGCACGTGCTCCCCGGGTTGTAAGCGTAACAAATTTTTGGGTGCTGTATTGCCACAAATAGAGTAATCAATCAATCGACGATAATAAAACAAGAATACTCTATTTAGCCACACAATTTAAAAATGAAAACGATATCGAGTCATCATCGATACTCAATATGTATACACAGACTAGCTGACCCGGTCACGCGTTACTGTGGTCAGTTATTATGAAAAAACAACAAAATTAAAACTTGGCACCATCTCTGAGATATCTATAACACTAGGTCCTACAGTTTTCTGTCAACAAACTAACTCACGTCGGGTCGGGTAATAATGGGTCCGTTCGCCCGGGGTACTACCATCCTCCCATAGAAAACTGACGTGAAGTAATAATGCTTGGATTATTGCGTTTCGTGCGGTCCGTGAGAGCACCGGAGGCCCACCTCCCCTGCCCCACCTCGCCCCTCTCCCTTCCCCTCCCCCCAAATACAGGCTGGCAACGTACTTGCGACTCCCCTGGTGTTGCTAGTATCTATGGACGGTGGTGATCACTTACCATCAGGTAACCCGCCTGTTCGTTCGCCTCCTATAACATAAAAAAAAAATTAAAGTGTCGTCTGTTGGAGACATTAAACTTACAATTAATAACAATAATCAACATTGACTATCCTTTAATTTGTAATTAAAAAATATTGAAAAATAATAATATTATATTAAAAAAATGTGCATAAATGTTAACTTTCATGAAGATCGTTTGAGTAGTTTCGGAGTTAAACGTGGACAAACATCATGACATTGAATTTTGATATATTTAGATATTAAAATTATAAAGTAACTAACTGACCCGTGCCCACTTCGTTGGGCGGTAATAGGCATTATCAAACTACAACTTTTCTCTAGAACTCAATCATATACCTCTCATCGTTAAGGCAGCGTTCGTAAGAAACGTTTTCGTTCGACCATTTTTTCTCCGACTCCCCAGATATTACCCCCTACAACCTCACAAACTTTACCTCTTTATAATATTATAATAAAGATATAATTAATTAATAGCTTCTGCCCACGACTTCGGACGCGTGGAATAGTTATTTTGAGCTAACGCGCAGCGGAAGCTCTCAAAAGGAAAAACAAACTCGATTTTAAAACATCCTTCATTGTTGCTCCGCTCCTATTAATCTTAGCGTGATGAGATATAACCTATAACATTCACAAATAACGTGGCTTTCTATTGGTAAAAGAATTTTCAAAATCGGTTTAGTACTTCCTGAGATTACCCCCTACAACGTCACAAACTCACAAACTTTACCTCTTTATAATATTAAAAATAATACTATATACTTGCGTAGTCCGGTGAAGCTGTTAAGACCTTGCTTGGTCAATAGCGTAGTCAGTTCGAAGAAAAAAAAAATAATACTATATAATATTAATATAGATATAATGTAAAACCTACAAGCCGGCTGATCACACTCATTCGATTCTCAATACCTATCTGCCAGCAGCAGTGCTCCCACTACCAAATTCCAGTATGAAAGATGTACGTGGGGCATTCCAACCTAATCTTCAGGTATATCAATCACTCTATTACATCTCCGGACTGTGATCCTACTAGATTAGTTGTAGCCTAGCAAGAAGCTGCATGCCAGATTGTTATTCCATAGCATATCTCCATAACTCAAACCTTTCTGAGATCGCAAATGAACACAAGCTTACCTAATCGATAAATAATGTATCTCTAAATTACGGTTATTATATTGTAATCGATTTAGCACAGTTAGTCTTCAGTTTAGTTAGTCGGTAGCTTAGGAAGAAAGTTTAAAGATTCTATCAAAGGCATTAAAGTATCGATAAGTATTTATCAACTAGATTAACTCCATTTTAAGGAGTATTCAATTATTACGTAAACACTAAAGGGGGCGACGGGTCTTTGATTTGCTTATAATTGATGACATGAGGGGTGGGAGTATTATGTAAGCACTAAAGGGGGCGGCGGGTCTTTGATTTGCTTATAATTTAGATATCACTTTTTCAGGTACAAGTGGCGCAAATAAATCAAACGTTTTTTTGTTACAGCGAGACGCGATAGCGGCCAATCATTTCCAGGCGGAAGTGCAAGTAATGTCCACTATAATATATGTAGGTGGTAAAGCCACGTTGAAGGTATTTTAGTTTCAGCATGAATGGGTCGGCTCGCCCGGTGTAGTACCATCCTCTCACAGAAAACCGACGTGAAGTAAGAGTGTTTGCATTATTGCGTTTCATTCGTTCCTTTGACTCCAATGATATAAAAAAAAATGTAATATCTGGAGCTACTTATTCGACTATAAAAATATTATTTCACTTATAATAAGATGTTAAATCTAATGGCCACAGGTTATACATATATTACACTGATAAATACATGTTAAATCGCTGATGATCATTTGAATAATATATGTCAGGGGAGTTACTATTGACCTTTTTTTTTTATTAACGTAGGGAAATCCCTTATGGATACGTCACCCTCTCGGGGGAGAGGATGGGTTATGTCCGACTCGCACGGACTAAAACCCCACGGTGTACCGACCGTATTGTTGGGGCGGCAAGGGATCGATCTACGCTATTCCCCTTGGATAGCCGCCCCAACGGTCCGCCCTGCGGAAGGTGGCTGCCGGGCTCCGTCCTAATAGGGAGACAGACTGGGTACACACCACCTGTGCAATGTGAAGATGGGCCCCCCGGCCCATCTCCTCAGGTCCGGCTACGGTGGAGGGAGGAGAAGGGCAAATCGCCGCCACCTCTCTCCGGTCCTCTGTTGGCGGAGAGGGCCACTCAGAGGGTTATCTTCGCGTACCCACTCCGCCGCCTCCTTCTGCGAGATGACGTCCTCGCAGAAGGAGGCCATCGCATTACATGCCTCTTCGCTGCCGAGCATAGCAGAAACCACACTTGGCAGCGACAAATCCAACCCTACCGTTGCAGTCAGAATGCAGCGCTGTCCCTCCCACGCAGCACACTCAGTGAGAGTGTGATGCGCGGTATCCTCCGCAGAACCGCATTCATGGCATGCGGCAGTTGGCTCCCTATGAGCGAACTGGTGCAAGTACCACCCGAAACAACCATGCCCGGTGAGTACCTGCACCAGCCTGAACGACAGGGAGCCCCAGCGTCTCCCTATCCAATCCGGCAGTACCGAACAGACGGCGTCAATAGTGTAACGCCCATACCGCTCGTCCGCCAGGTCCTGTATCCATCGTCCTTTCGCCTCCTCACGGCCCTCCCTTCTCCTGGCCTCAATCTCTCCGGGAGCCAGAGGCCGCCGTAAACTCGTACACGGCGGCAAGAACTCCCGCCTCCAGCTCCCAGGGCAGGGAGCCGCCGAGTGCAAAGGCCTACTATTGACCTGCGTCTGTACTATTGACTACTGTTGATCCGTACTAATGATTGGCTAATATTTACCTCGTTCTGAGACACCACTGGTTGGAGTTATCGTCTGTTCATACATCTTAACACTATTTACCCCGTTCTGAGGCACCATTGGTTGGAGTTATCGTCTGTTCATACATCTTAACACTATTTACCCCGTTCTGAGGCACCATTGGTTGGAGTTATCGTCTGTTCATACATCTTAACACTATTTACCCCGTTCTGAGGCACCATTGGTTGGAGTTATCGTCTGTTCATACATCTTAACACTATTTACCCCGTTCTGAGACACCATTGGTTGGAGTTATCGTCTGTTCATACATCTTAACACTATTTACCCCGTTCTGAGACACCATTGTTTGGAGTTATCGTCTGTTCATACATCTTAACAGTATTTACCGCGTTCTGAGACACCATTGGTTGGAGTTATCGTCTGTTCATACATCTTAACACTATTTACCCCGTTCTGAGGCACCATTGGTTGGAGTTATCGTCTGTTCATACATCTTAACACTATTTACCCCGTTCTGAGACACCATTGGTTGGAGTTATCGTCTGTTCATACATCTTAACATTATTTACCCCGTTCTAAGACACCATTGGTTGGAGTTATCGTCTGTTCATACATCTTAACACTATTTACCCCGTTCTGAGACACCATTGGTTGGAGTTATCGTCTGTTCATACATCTTAACATTATTTACCCCGTTCTAAGACACCATTGGTTGGAGTTATCGTCTGTTCATACATCTTAACACTATTTACCCCGTTCTGAGACACCATTGGTTGGAGTTATCGTCTGTTCATACATCTTAACACTATTTACCCCGTTCTGAGACACCATTGGTTGGAGTTATCGTCTGTTCATACATCTTAACACTATTTACCCCATTCTGAGACACCATTAGCTGATTAATATTAGCTCTTAGCTTTCACTGAATGCCTTAAATGACAACTAACGATAAGATACTAGGCCTCCTCGCTCAGATAGTTTGGCTACTCACACCTGTAGAGTACATAACTATATTCAGTGTTGAATTTCTGTATCAGCTAACGTTTTATTTGATTATTCTTGGTTGATTGATCGATTAAGTCATAACCATGACGTCACTATAGATGACGTCATACTTTCACATAGACACCGTTTTTATACTATTCCCGACACATATTATATTTTAGTAAAACATACTTCGTAAATGTATTTACAAATGCGATAAAATCCGTTAGTCTGTATACACAGCGTTAAAATCCATAGAACAATGGAAGTCATCGCGCTGCTCTTGAGAACGCGAAAGCTGTTATTAAATAAACACGGCGCTTATTACAAACACTACACGAAATAATGCCTTGATAAATAAGTTTAGATTTATAAACAACTAGCGGTTGACTATTAAACTCGATTTTATTTGCATTGGACTCTTTTTTTTATGTGAAACATTTTTAGCGCCGGGACAGACGTACTGTTGTCCAGACGAACCGTCACCACGGCAAGCGTCGCCACGCTATATGATTTTGAATTTTTCTATTTAATAAATATGAATGTTTACTAAGCAAACAGCCGTATTTTTTTTTTACTTTTAAAATATTTTATTATGCATATTACGTGTACACATTAATTTCGATGTTTCATATTTGCCAGGCTTCTCGCGACGACTCACATTCTTTTTATACAGCGGAAATCTTTACACCACTATATAGAGGTGTACAACATTGTATATACAATGTAATAGGGATAGTAATTAAAAGGGCCAGAATCATAATACAAAATGTGGTTCTACAAAAAAGTTCTTCAAGACCAACTCATAATCAGTACTTTTTAGATGAAAAAAAAAATTGTTGCTGGTGTCTAGCAATAAGTAATAAAAAACATTTTAATTATTTTTAGAAATGTCTGTCTGTCTATCTGTGTGTCTGTCTGTTTGTTTGTATGAATACGCATCACTGCTAAAGTACTGCGTTCACGATAAAACTTCTTCATAAAAAATCATAAAGCATATCTTTGAGTAACATTTAGTCTTTGTTTCATTAAAATCGGTTCAGTCTATCAAAAGTTATTGTAATTTTAATGACGACGCGACTTGAGTACGAGAGCAACGTAGATAATAATTAGATTTAATACATTCAGATTACTTTATTAGTGACTGTTTTGTACATCAGATTCCAAGGGGACTAAGTCGCTGGCACAGCTAGTCATAATATAAAATTGACTTGCAACCATGAAGCATACGTAGATATATATGAGATGTAAAAATCTAATGCTATAAATGCTTCGTAAAATTATATGTTCTTCATACTATAAAGGCATAGCAATCGTATAAATAATAATCATAGAAATGGATAATTATTCAACTGCTATTTGTTGTTTATTGTTATTATAGTTAAATTAATTGTTTTCATTCATATGATTTCACAGGTGATAAACGAGAAGTTGTTACATTTTCAGAATGTTATTACACCATACCTGTTTGGGGTGTTACAATAAAGACGACAACGACGTATATATATATGTAACAGTATAATGATAGTTTATAGATTTTGTTTACAATAATAATTACGCGGAGACGATAATAATTACGAGTAGCGAGTCGCGAGATACGGGTGTCGCGTGCCGTTCGTCTCGTAGCTCGGACGCACTGCCAGTCCGTATCTGCGTGGGCGCAAACTATTCTGCGCGCCCCCGCCTCTTCGTCCCGTGGCGAGAACCGATCTCGCGAAACAATAGAGTGTAATGCCACACCACCCCCCTCTAGAGACCGTCACTACGGGCGATAATAGTCGGGGAAGTGAACTGCACGACCAGAACGTGTCGTTTTGACGCTATTTCCTCTGCCTTCGGGTTTCCCGCCATGCGGTAATCGCAGGGTTTGACGCACCTCTTGGCTTGATCACCAAATCTTTGGTGGTACCAGCATTGCGGGTACCGTTCGTAGGTGGACCGTGACCTCACTGGGCTAGACTGCCGAGTACGGCTCCTGGCTCGACCGATCTCGCGAAACAATAGAGTGTAATGCCACACCTGCATTAATTTCCAACTGCTATAAGTACAAGTAATAATAGTTTCCGTGAACTATCATTTTTTAATAGCTCCAATATACCTACCTAACCTATATTAAAGTATTTACTCTCTTAAAAAACTCCAGCTATATCAACACAATCTCTATAGCTCAATGTAACTAATATAACGGGCATGTGAATTCTACAACTTTCAATTTATAGGCATTTTGATTTTGACATAATTTCATACAACTAAAATTACTTTACACACTACATGAACGATAGTTACCGCAGGAGAAATTATATTTCTTTTCATTTGAAAGATAACAGTGACAAATTAAATATTTCACGCGTAATATATGAGAAAACTCGATAGTGTAGAAAGGACTACGTAAGATTCCAGAAATACCGCTGTGGGGACCAATTTGTTTGCGACGTCACCCGGCGTGAAATAGTCGCGGGATCTCAAACCGTATAATCACCTTCGAAAGGTACTTAAGTTGACGATCACGTCGATTACGCTTAATTGTTGTGCGAGTTCTGGGAGTTATAACAGCACGCTCAGTTAAGCCGATCATGGGAGGGAAATTAGAAAATCTGTTTCGGATATTTTTGTATTATTTGTGATATAAACTTCGTGACACAGTTAAGGATAATAACCGATATATCCTTTTTAATTTCAGGCTAAAACAAAAAACATTTTTTTGGAATAGAGATAGGTTTTATAACAAACTAGCTGACCCGTGCAACTTCGTCTGCACCAAATCGGTTATCACTGCTGCCAATTGTATTTTTAAACGCGAAAAATTTTAATATAGGTTACTAAAACCTTATTGCAGCCACACCATCGGTTTCCAATTGTGAATCCAAACTATCAAGGGACTCAATCAAACATATACCCAGATGGTATGTGAGAAATCTTTTAAAATAAGCCTACAACCCGTTCATAGCAACCAGCATATATTGGTGGTAATGTGAAAAAAAGCTTTAAAGGTCTATGGACCCCCAGTTTCTAACGAAGTTCCTTTCCCTTTTTTGTAGACGTTTACTATACAGTCAGTAGAGTTTACATTATAAAATATCAAGTTGATAGAGTTAAATTGTAAATTAAACGATAAAATGTTATTCATAAAATAAAATAATGATAAATGAAACACTGAATAATATCATAACTATTTTCAACTTGTATTAAAACTTTTTCACACTCCATTGTATTGAAGAAAAATATAAATATTAAAAAGATATGAGCACGACGCGTCAAATGTCACTTGCCTGTAACTATTTGTCTAAGAGCTAGTAACGGTTTCGAAAAAGAAAATAAGCCAGCTTTTATATATCTTTATGTTCTTCCGAACAGAGTGCGGGCTACCTGGCTGCCGGTAAACGTTGCGTTTATTACTGCATATTGCACCTTTACAGGCAAAAATATTGATTTTTATATAATTTTTGAATGTTTTGTTTTTTACTAACTTAGAAACGCTACTAAAACATGAAATTATCATTGCCAGACATTTTTGTTATTAACAATAATGTGCCCGATGCTATTTTTTTTGTAAATAAAATAAAGTATGTCCAAACCATGTTAATAAGATAGCTGTAATTTTAATATTATTATTATTTATTTTTAATGAAGGCTTAGTCGCCTTCTCGGCTATATCGCTTAAGTGACATACAACTATATAACAATAAGAATGACAATAAACTTAACAATAGCTTATATTAATTTTGTACAATTCTTTAGCATCTTTCGAAGTGAGGTCAGACAATAACGAATTGTACAAACCAGTGTGGAACGAACCAGAAGCATTAAGCCGTGATCTAATATCTTCGTTTCGAACACATTCTGCCAGGATGTGGTGCACATCATCGATGAGCTCACAACTCTGGCAGAGTGGTGATAGTACTTTACGCATCAGGTAGGCGAACTTTTTACATGGGATGTGTTCTGAGCGTAATCTTATTCCTGTGATTGCTTCCCGACGGCAAATCGTACTTTCATCAATCCATGGTGACCTTAAGGGGCGTGGCTGAATCGTTCTGTACCATATTCGTTTTGTTTTAGAACGCTCATCAAAGTATTCCTTCCAATGCGAGTAACAGCTATTTTTAAATACTGAGCATATATCCAAGTACGTTGGTAAATATTAATAGGAGCACCTTCGGAGGATCCTTCTCTAGCTAAAAGATCAGCTTTTTCATTCCCAGTTATACCTATATGAAAAACAATTACTTTGTTCTTTGCTTTGAAATCTAGTAATTGCTTCAAAATAGTATATGTAGGCTATCGGTATTCCTCGAAAAGTCGAGGTATATCGCGCTACGTGTTGAAGAACACTTTTTGAATCGGATAAAATAACAATCTTAATGGACTCAGTTGATTGTGCAAATGATAAGGCCTCTGCAATTGCTATGAATTCAGTGTGCATAATTGAAATATTTTCATCAATTTGAAATTTCATAAAAGTTTTGGTATTTGACTCAAAAAATGCGGCTCCTAAATAATTTCCAGCTTTAGATCCGTCAGTGTATATTTTAACAAAATTTTGATAATATTTATTTATATATTGAAGACAAATATCTTTTATTTTAACAACATCATATTGACGCTTTGGCTTCCAAATACCATCTACATTTATTTTAATTATATTGTGCAAATCAATGTTATCGTCCCAGGTGTGTAAAGTGAACATTTCATGTTTTATACTTGTTTGACTTGGAGTATTTTTATATTGAGAAAAAATAGTGGTCTTTTGCTTTAACGCCAATGGAGTGATTGGAAAGAGGTGGACAGTTCTTCTGATACATTAGTTAGTTCGTTCTTTTCGAATGACTTAAATTTAAATAGAATTTTGCCAGCTTAATATTGTCTCCTAAGATGTAACGGACATATGCTCAATTCGCTTTCCATAACATGGATTGGAGTACTTTTAATGAAACCCCCGATAAATCTCATGGCCTGGTTTTGGACTTTTTCAAGTTTATAGAGGTTAACCTGAGTACTACTATCATAAAGAAAGCTGGTATAGTCGATTCGACTGCGTGTAATATTGAAGTATAAAAGAACTAAATGTTATGGATGAACACTCCAATTAAAATCGGCTAATGCTTTGAAAACGTTTAGAAACTTAGAGCTAGATACTGCAACTGCATTGATATGTTTATCTCATTTTATGTATGATAAAATAGCGATAATTGTGGAAGCGCCTGTTATAGACGCATGTGTTCAAGATGACCTCAGTCTCAAGTGATATGTCTACGTTTATCGTTGTTTTTCGTTTACGGTGAAATGTCAATATCATAATGGTGTTAATAAAATGAAATATGTTCTTTGCAATGGAAAAAATAAAATGGTTTGAAATGAATTATTTTATTTATAAAGAATATCATCGGGCATATTATTATCAATAACAAAATTGTCTGGTAGTGATAAATTCATGTTTTTAATAGCGTTTAAAAGTTACTGAAAAAAAATGTTCCTTAAATTATTTATATCCCAAAATTTTAACCTGTAAAGGTGTGATGCGCATTAAAAAACATAACGTTAACCGGCTACCAGGTATACTGAATTCTGTTTGGAAGGGCATAATATATCTTCATTTTAAAGAACCAGCTTTTCTAAAATTCTCGTTCTTCCAACATTCCTGGCTCTTGTACTAAGGTGTCGCAAAAAAGTCTAGTTACATTAACTACAATGTATTGTCTTTCGTTATCTTGCGTTTTATGGGACAAAAAGTATCCTAAATGTAACCTTGGAATATTAGTTATTATTGTGTCAAGTTTCGTTAAAATCGGTTCAGTACTTTCAGCGTGATGCGTGTTCACAGGGACAGAAAGACAGACAGACAAAAATTGTAAAAAGATTATTTTTGGCTTCTATATCGATAACAAAGACTGCCCCGATCAAAATTTTCAAAAAATATTTAATGTACAGATTTGACCTTGCTAGCGGACCCGACAGACTTCGTTCTGTCAAAAAGATTTGGAATGTGGCAGTTTTTTGGTCCTACTTATTTTATAGCCGGGGCAAAAAATTCTCCTGAACAGAACCGTCACCCTGGTGATAGGGCGGTGTGTGGGGTTCAGCTCGGGTGACCAAAGTATCTTCGCTTGCACGAACTTTGGCCACCCTTCTGGGACCCACTAAAAAACCCCGACTGGGATGTTTGCCAGAAAGCTTCAAACTAAAACTCAGTAGAGTAGGTAACAGAAAATCCAAGAAAAACAACACGTCTACACCGGCAAATCGGCAGGTCGTTGTTGTTATGGTTGTTGTTTCAATTTTCAACTTCTTTTTAATTTGATATGACTTGGAGTCACGTCCATTAAGCCATACCAATGTTGTATGTGTGTAAAGTTTTCATTTTCCGATATTTATTATTTTCTTCGTTGTTCATGTCATTTACATAATATTAGTATGTATTTAAATAATTTTGCACAGATAGGGATATCAAATTAATAATAATAAAACATTTTTGGTAACGCGGTTTGTGTTTGACTGATGTAATTACGTGAAAACTGATGCATTTTATGTCGCGTGCCGAAACTAAAACAAAAGAAATAATATCGTGAAGCCGACCAAATTGAAAATCAGTACTAATTATCTATAACTCTTACATTTGTGACTATTCAATTTGGTCGGGTTCGCGATATTATCACTTTTGTTGAGTTTCGGAACGCGACATTAGATCCTGCAACGCGCACAAAACACTGTTTTGATAGATATGATTGAATTTGAACTTTGTGCAGCGGTATTAAAGTGCAAATTGACTCTTTGGCGTCAGGAACACACCTACATTGCTTGGACGACAGTGAAAGCTTGTAATTTAATATGAACTTTAATGAATAGCAATAAAGTTCAAATTGATTCTACATTTTAGTTAGAAAACGTTTCTATGGGACAAAGAAAAGGGCTGATTTTTGGGTTTTCCCGGCAATTATTCGAATTTTTCTCGCCGTAAAAACCATCCTTGGACTTCAACGAACATTTAAAAAAAAGAATTGGCAAAATCGGTCCAGGCGTTGATGCGTTATGCGCTTACCAACACATTTTGCGATTCATTTTTATATTATAGATTCGGACAACACATTACCGATTTGCTGGATAGTAAGTTCAAGCACCATGTCAAGTGTATTTTAATATCTAAAGGTTATTATACTCGTATATAGTGGATCAACATGTGTACGGTGGTGACGTATAAAAATGACGGCCCTCTCTAAGAACTCATTAAAAACATATGTAACTATCTATATTTTGTAAATATATATATCATGAAAAGATAAACCAGATCGAGTTTCTGGTACTTCTCGATGACTGGGTTGTTTTCCAAACCGGTGGTAGCTTTGATGTTCATGAGCGCTTTCTCAAGGCCTAAATTGAATAAATTATTTTTTGATTTTGATTTTATTTTATATTTGGCAACTAATTTTCTAATAGATTATTACAGTCATTATCGAATATGTAATGATATTACAAGGTTCTTGCCATCATTTCATCGCACTAACAAGATGGCGGCCGTTTTGTTAGAACTTTCCAGGGAGTTTTTGTACCAAATCAAAATCCATGCTTCGTGATATTATTTCCCATCCTTTTCATTTTTGCACAATAACCAAACTATATTACGTAAACCACCATTATTACAAAATATAGAGACAAACAACACAAGATTAAAAATAAAATATAAAATTTACTACATGGCATTTCAAGATCCCGCCTAAAACTCCGATATATGCTTAGAATGGAGTGTAGAAATAAGAAGAACTGTGTATGAAAAAGTGAGTGTCCGTCAAAATGCGTTAAATTAGGTTGGCGCTATAGTGGTGGAGGGCGCCCGGATCAGGGTGGGGACCCAGATGAAATATCTGGGCCTCACCCTGGACGGGCGCTGGCGGTTCGAGCCCCATTTTGCGGGGCTCGGACCGCGAATTGCTGGGGCGGCGGCGGCACTCGGCCGGTTGCTCCCGAATATAGGGGGGCCGGGCGCCGGGTGCCGTCGACTCTATATGGGAGTCGTGCGAGCAATGGCCGCCTATGGGGCACCGGTCTGGGCCGACGCCCTCGGTGCCACCAACGTGCGCGCACTACGAAGCGCGCAGCGCACGGTGGCACTGAGGGCGATCCGGGCGTACCGGACGGTGTCCTCGGCGGCGGCCTTTGTGCTCGCCGGCTCCCTGCCCTGGGAGCTGGAGGCAGGAGTTCTCGCCGCCGTGTACGAGTTCACGGCGGCGAGGAAACGAAGGGGGGAGCCTCCGGCTCCCAGGGAGGTAGAGGCGGAGAGACGGCGTCTCAGGGGGGACGCCGTCGAAAGATGGAAGCAGGACCTGGCGGACGAGCGGTTCAAAATCAAAATCAAAATCAAAATACTCTTTATTCAATTTAGGCCCTGAGAAGGCACTTATGAACGTCAAAACTACCACCGGTTCGGAAAACAACCCAGTCATCGAGAAGAACCGGCAAGAA
>AP028444.1:2643004-2739808 GCA_036509395.1 Antheraea yamamai | reverse complement strand
TTTATCTTTTCATAGTAACTAACATATATTTTTTTTTTTATTAACACACCAATAGACACATAAAGCTACATTCGTTTTTAGTGGTTGCACAGAGAGAGGCGTCACTTCCAGACGTCGCTATCGTTCACATACTGATCCACCCTGTAATAACCTTTATGTATTAAGACCCGCTTGACATAACACTTGAACCTACTATCCGGCAAATCGGTAATGTGTTTTGGGACTTTGTTATAAAATCTAACACTATTACCTAAAAAACTGTTACTGGTCTTAGTAAGCCTGAAACATGGAGTGACCAGTTTGTTATGGTTTCTAGTATTTATATTATGTCGGTCTTTTACTAAATCTAGATTACCTAAGTTTTTCCGGACGTACATCAAATTCTCAAGAATATATTGAGAGGGCAGAGTTAAAATACCGAATTCCTGAAACTTAGTCTTTAATGATTCACGAGGTCCCAAATCATAGATTGCTCGAACTGCCCGTTTTTGTAGTAGGAATATGGTGTCTACCTCAGCTGCGGCCCCCCACAACAAAATGCCATAAGACATTAAGCTATGGAAGTAAGCGAAGTAGACCAACCTAGCAGTGGCAATATTTGTTAGCTGGCGAATTTTTCGAATGGCGAACGCAGCAGAACTTAATCTTCCAGCCAATTTTTTTATATGAGGACCCCATTGTAATTTAGAATCAAGTGTGATACCCAGGAACACAGTATTGTCAACTAAGCCAACTAGATTCCCTTGGATCTCGATTTTACTATCAGTTGGTGGAACATTAGGTAAGGTAAATCTTATGCACTTTGTTTTGGCTGCGTTTAGCAATAAATTATTTAATGCGAACCAATCGGAAATTTTATTTAAAATACTGCTTAGATACGTAAACTCGGAATCTATTCTTTTTACCTGAAATATAAGCGAAGTGTCATCCGCGAAAAGAACTACATCTGCACAGTTATCAACCACTAGCGGCAGATCATTTATATATACGAGAAACAAAAACGGCCCTAAAATGGAACCCTGTGGAACGCCAATTTGAGTCAAGGATCCCGCAGACGTTGCCCCGTCTATACTAACTTTATGACAGCGATCTTTTAAATAGGAGACAAGAAGATCGAGAGAGACTCCACAAACACCGTAATGTTTTAATTTCAGAATGAGAGTACTATGGTCAACGCAGTCAAAGGCCTTAGATAGATCACAAAACACACCAATTGCATCCTGCGATCCTTCCCAAGCCCGTAATATATTACTTAAAAGCGTTGCACCAGCGTCAGTAGTCGATTTTGATTTTGTGAAGCCAAACTGTCGATCATCCAGAATCTCTTGCGCTTTAAAATATCCTACTAATTGCTTAAGCATAATCTTCTCAAAAATTTTGCTTAACGACGGAAGTACAGAAATTGGTCTATAATTTCCAAGACTATTTCTACAGCCTGATTTAAATAAAGGAACTACTTTACTTATTTTCATTAGATTGGGGAAGGTTCCTTGTGCTATACACTTATTAAATATGTTAGCTAAATATGGTGAAATATTGATAATTAAGGACTGCACTACCATTACCGACATTCCCCATATGTCTTCAGTATGTTTCAAATTTAAAAGTTTAAAAGTCCTTATTATTTCACCTGCACTAATAGATGTAAAATTAAATTTTGACTTTACAGGTGCCCTCAGACTTTTTAAAAATGATACGGCACCATGGGCTGATGAATTAATATTTTTTGTTACCTGTAGAGGTATATTTGTGAAATAATCTTGGAAAACAGTCACTACCTCTGAACTGTTTGAAATTAGTACTCCATCAACATCTAGATTATGCGTATTATCATTTATTTTATTTTTCCCTAATTCTTTATTTATAATATGCCAGACAGTCTTGGTCTTATTACTAGACTCAAGTACTTTATTTCCTAAAAATTTTGCTTTGGCAGCTACACAAACACGTTTAAAAATTTTAGAATAATTTCTGACATAAGAATGAAAGGATTCATCGCTAGTTAATGATCTCCTATAATACAAATCGTATAGTCGATCTCTACTTTTTTTAATTCCTATGGTAGCCCATTCACTAAAATTATTTTTATTTTTTACATTAACAACTTTTCTTGGGCAGTGTTTATTAAATTCCGTCCTTATGATATTGAACAAGCTGTCATAATCCTCATTTGGATCTTGATTGCTAAAATTATTAGATGATAATCTTTGAAGAATATTGTGATTTAAACGATCTAATCTAGTTTGGGATGTTAGTCTAGCTGTTTTCTTATACTCAGTGCTAGGTTTTTTACAGTTTATTTTAACAATTAGTCCTTTATGATCAGACCGTATCCCAGTAATAATACTACCGCCAATGGTCTCAAAGTCAGTGAAAATGTTGTCTATGCAAGATGCACTATGAGAAGTAATTCTAGTTGGCTCATTAAAGAGAGGATCCAGGTTAAATGACCTAAATAATGATGTGAACATAGTGACCTCTGGCGACATACTCAAAATATCTATGTTAAAGTCACCACAAACTAAAACTCGTTTATTAACATTAGATATTCTTATTAAAATTTCCTCCATCTTTTTTAAAAATTGGGAAAAATTTGATGATGGCGGTCTATAAACACATAAAATAATTAATTCATCCATCTCTGTACAGGCCACTTCACAAATACAGTCAGTTGAGAGACTACATATATCTTTCCTGTCTTTGAATTTTAGATTATTTTTTAATAATATAATACAACCACCACCGGCAGTGATTGTTCGATTAAACACACTGGCTACAGTAAAACAAGGTACATAAAATAACATTTTATCCGGTTTAAGCCAAGTTTCAGTGAAACATAATATATCTAGTCTCTCTCTATGTAATAATAAGTCTATATCTAATACTTTGCCGGAGAAGCGATTAATATTCTGATGATACAATGAGATGTTACACTGCTCCTTTGTCTTATCTAATGGTTTAAAAAAATATTCGCAGTATCATTAGCTAAACTACATGATACTGCTGAGTCATCTAACCTATTAATATTATAAGCTATCAATGTAGCTACTTCACGTTTGTATTTTTTAGGAAGGAACAGATTGTCCCTAGTCAATATAAAATTATTAATAAACTTATTAATATCAAAAAAAATAAATTTGTCACGATGACAACATGTCAAATTGTATAAACAATTATTTAAAAAATGAATGTTATTATTCTTGTCTTTTAAAGAAAGTGAATAAGGGAAAGCACACAGCATTATTTTCCCTACGTCTAAGGATAACAGTTTTTCTGATAATTGATATAAATCACTCTTTTTTATATTCAAACTGTTACCTATTAATATTATAATATTACAGTTTTTGTCAAAGTCTGTGTTCAAAATTCTTTCTATTATTTGGTTAAAAGAGGAACCCGGCATGCAATAATTAATAATGTCATTGCCTAAATTCTGTGACAACATCAACCCCATACCCTTACCTATTCCATCACTAAAAAGAAAGGTTTTTTTAACAGCCATGACACTAGCACTCTTATGTACTTGATTATTATTACTAATAGTTTTCTTTTGAATATATTCTGTGTCCAGTTTACAATTTTGAGACGAAGAAGGCATTATTGAGGACAGAGACAGTACAGGGATTGATCCCTGTGCCACATCAATCACTGATGAATTAATGCTACACAGAGACCCAGAACGATTATAATCACTCAGCACACAATCTTTGCCGAGCGACTCAACCCCCTCCACATTCCCTGCAACTGACTCCATCAACTTATCAACTGACACCAAGTGTTCACGTAGCTGATTTTGTGAACACTCATTTTTTGAACATAATGACCTGATATAAGTCTCTTTAATTTTTAGGTCAGCCTGTAAGCGCTGTATGTCAGTGCTGTATCTATTCTGATTTTTTAAAGAAATAGATCTTAATTTATCTAATTTTTCCCTTAATAATAATTTTTCCCTAGCTATAACAGCAATTGACTGCTTGATCTTTCTATATTTAATTCTCTTATTGTACTTATTTATTAATCTATTTATCTTAATATATTTTTTTAACTTATTGTGACTACTCATGACAGGACAATCCTGTTGCTGAATATAAGTTTGTTTAGGACTACTATCTATTAATTCGTCAAAAAGAGAGTGTGTTTGAGCTTGTTTTTGACAATTAACTTGTAACTCCAGATCATTTATTAATTTTTGGGAGTTATTAAGTTCATGTTCTAATTTATTAATATGGTTCAGAGTTTGCTCATGTGTGTCACTACAGTGGTTCAACGATGTTAATGTCCCTTGCAGTTCATCACGCTGAGCAAGAGTGTCCATCAACTCAATATGCAATTCAGCGAGTTCACTTTTTAACTCCGTATTCTTGTCAATGATTTTTTTCACTTCAATCTCACTGTCTTCACGTTCCTGCAGCAACTGCTGACACAGGGCTTGAGACGCTTTGAGTTCTGTGAGTGCTAATTTAAGCTTATTCTCTGTATCCTGCGCTGTGGCCCTGCGGGTCATGATTGCTCTGTTCATCGTAGTAGCTCCACAAAATCTAAAAGGCAGGTACCAGAGCTTAACTACAAGCAGTTAACAAAACAATATGAGACAGTATTTGGAATGCAATAAAGAAATTTATCGTTTTAGAGAAGAAGTGACAATAGTAGAGAATTAGTAAAATTTAAATGCTATATAGTACTAGGATATTATTTATTATAAGTTTTGAATAGTGTGTTTTGGATAGTAGAGTGTATATGTGGAGTGTGTATAATAGTAAAATAAATGTATGTATGTATGTATGTGAGGCTAATTGATTGATTTCGTCCTCAAATTTGCTTCCACAATTTGTCAAGCAAATCGAGACATAAGTTGCCTATATTATACGTGACGTTGTTCACAGTGTGAACGTTGAGAAGTAAGTGATTTGTTATTTGTGTGTACTTTGTATTCTATGTGTATATATTGTAATAATTTCACAAATACTCCCCAGGATTGCTCAGATTTTTAAAATTTGAAGCCGTTGACAATGTCCTTTTGTATTACATCACTTTTCTTATACTTTAGTTATCGATTTATGTATTTAATATTAATACACTTGAAAGTTATTATTTTTAACACGAACACAGACTTATTAGAACAAATTATATAATTATTTAGAATTAAAATACAATTAAAATACAATTTTGACGTCTAGTCGTCAAAATGTTGCCAATATCGTTCACTATACGCGGTACACTATAGACGCCGTCCGCCCGGTCCTGCGGGAGTGGATATCAAGGGAGTGGGGCTCCCTGACGTTCCGAATGGTGCAGGTACTCACCGGACACGGTTGTTTCGGGTGGTACCTGCACCGGATCGCACGCAGGGAGCCGACCGCCGCCTGTCACGAGTGCGGCGCTGTCGAAGATACCGCGCAGCACACTCTGTCTGAGTGTGCTGCGTGGGGGGAGCAGCGCCGCATTCTGGCGGCGGCGGTGGGAACGGACTTAACGCTGCCGAGCGTGGTTTCGGCCATGCTCGGCAGCGAACAGGCTTGGCGAGCGATGTCCTCCTTCTGCGAGGACGTCATCTCGCAGAAGGAGGAGGCGGAGAGGGCCCGCGAGGCAGATCCTCAAAGTGGCCCTCTCCGCCAAAGGAGGACAGGCGGGAGGAGGCGGCGCTTCGCTCAACTCCTCCTGCCACCGTAGCCGGACCTGAGGGGGTGGGCCGGGGGGCCCATGTCCTCATTGCACAGGTCCGGCGGACGAGGGGGGCAGCCGGTGTGTACCCGGTCTGTCCCTCTATAGGTAGGAGCCCGGCGGTCACCTTCCGCCGGGCGGACCGTGGGGGCGGCTCTACAAGGTTGAGTAGCATGTACGATCCCTTGCCGCCCCACACAACGGTCTGTCGGTACACCGTGGGGTTTTAGTCCGTGCGAGTCGGACATAACCCACTCTCTCCCCCGGGAGGGTGGGTATCCACAAGGGATTTCCCCACGTTAAAAAAAAAAAAAAAAAAAGGTTGGCGCTATAGTAGCAACAGGGTTCATTATTGTTCAATTATATTTTAAAAGATTTTATAAAAGTATATACTAAAACTCACTAAACGAACTATTTAACCCTTAAATGCAGGATTTTGTTTGGTTTGTATTTATTTAAAATTATCGTAGTCGTAAACAAGTGTTCAAGTATTTACGTTATTTATGAGTATAGGAATTCTGATATTATTTTATGAATGAAATATCGAAAAACGATTGCAATTTTTCTATGATTATTAACGTGCTTTCGCAAATGCTCACACTCGGGTTTTTTTATAAAATGAAGTGGAACTGGAATGTGGACAATTGACAACAATATGCATTTAAGGGTTAAAGTTGACATAACCTCTGTCGTGCTCTACGTTTTCTCATAGCAATTATTGTAGGTTATATTTATAAAATTATTTCGGATTATCCATAACCTTTGTCTATGCTATCGCCATTTTGGAGAGTATTAGAACTGTTATTTAGTGCTTAGAATTGAACATTTTGCAACATGTCCCCATAGTTCTCCTTATCTCTACTCTCCATAATCCTTACTACTAACAGAAATGCGAAAGTGAGATTATTTGGTACGCCTTGACGCCTAAACTACTCAGTTGATTATTATTACATCTTTCATATATAACACGGGTATAGTAAAGAACATCTAAAATAAATATCCTGTTCACGATGGCAGTACATTAACTTTGACAGAGTTATTAGTTTTATATTATAACTATTGGTTGTATAAAATTATAGCATAAATCAAATCTAAATTATTATTTTTTATGGAAAATTCAAGTGTTAAATTGATACCTCATTGGCGGAAGGGTTTTATATTACTTAACTTTCTTGACAAAGGAAAGACATGAATGTCATAAAACTTACGTTAACAAGGAATTTATAAGTAAACAACCTTAGACACAGTAATCTAAATTAGTGTAGATTCTATAAAATAAGGTTTCTCCTTATTTATTCACTAGCTTCTCCTCGTGGCGTCGTTTGTATTTATGTAGATCTGATTTATTCCTAAGGAACAATACTCTTTTCTTGATGAACCGTATTTAATATCCTTTTCTTTACCCTTGGAGTAGATTTGTATTCCTTTGTTATTTTTATATTATATATGGGATATTACTACTAAAGAATCAACACACGTCGTCATAATTAGCGATGGGTGAGAGGTGTTGCTAATAAACCTGAAATCATAAATAACAAGAGCACCTTTATCAAATAACCACCGCGCAACCGACGGGGTAATATTCCAACGGTTCATTAACTAATTTATTCTTGAGAAAGTCCCGGTTATCCGGGGATAGTCTGAGAGAAACAAAACTAATGGCGTCGGCAACACGAGAGCTTGAAGCGTATGCTACGGTTCGAATACCAGAAGCCGGCGAGTAGGTTAATTTATAACGATTATTTGTTACTAGCTTCTGCCCGCGATTTCATCTGCGTGGAATAGTTACTTTGGGTTAACTAACACGTAGCGGAAGCTCTAAAAGGAAAAAAAATATTTTGTAACATTCTATACTGGTGCTCCGCTCTTATTGGTCTAGCATGATGATATATATCCTCGATAAATGAGCCATCTAACGCTGAAAGAATATTCAAATCAGATCAGAAGTTCCTGAGATTAGCGCGTTCAATCAAACAAACAAACAAACCCTCCAGCTTTATAATATTAGTATAGATCACCTTGTTTCCATAATTAAAGAGAAACTTCTTATAGGAGGGCATTGAAATTCTGATCCGTAACCTTTTATGTGACGAAAAGTGGTAGGGGTAAACACTGTGTCGGGTAGAGTGAAAGCAGTGTCTCGCTTGCCGTCAAGTATCGAAGAACAGTGAGACATACGCTCTTCTCGCTTTCTTTTTGAAGGTTTCGCTAATACCGCGCGTGAACAACAGACATTTTTTTTTGTTATTCGTAATTGTAATGAGATTGTTTTAAGTTGAAATGTTTTTAAAATTTAGTGGGACTATCATTTCTATAGAAATTCACTATAGATCTGCCGTTGTGCACATATCATTTAAAAAACTACGGGATAGATTTCGATTATATTCCACTTAATTATTATTCTTATTAACTTGTTAAGAAATTAAGCAAACATCGATTAAAATGTGTGTATAAACGATTGTACGAAAATGATCCCGAGCATTCTTGATACACCCATCGTTGTTAAAACTACAATATGTTTTTGTTTTCTTTTCATTACGAGTACTAATAGTATTGTACAGTCTCACTAATCTAATACTATTGAAAACCAGGTCTTGAATTATTGGATTGTATAGAGAAACTGTATATAATTTTTGGAAGTTATATTGATAATGGTGCACTAGCACGAACGAAAGTAGGGAGTGCTGAGAGAAGCGTGAGCGTAGGGTGCCGGGTTATTGTATGTAACGGACTACTGAAGTACCGGATTAGTGATACTCTAGTGAGAATCTACTGTACTTATTTATAACGATATATGCACTTCCAAATATTGAGCTATCTCTGGTCACGATCTCAAGGAACATATGTCAAGCAAATCGCTGCCGCTTATAACTTAAGACAAGCTATAAATTTATGGACAGAAGCCGGGACGGGGACGCGGCAATTAGCCGACGCGTAACGAACGCCCGGAATAAATATCATTTTGTGATTAATACCCGGTACTCTGATAAATATGTTGGCATTATTCACTGGACAATCGCGTTTACGCGGTCCGATACGCCGACTACAGTCACGAT
Organism: Antheraea yamamai; assembly: GCA_036509395.1. Lineage (NCBI taxonomy): Eukaryota > Metazoa > Arthropoda > Insecta > Lepidoptera > Saturniidae > Antheraea > Antheraea yamamai. Next base: position 2,731,091 of record AP028444.1, on the reverse strand, counting down.
GGCCTTCGTTAAAATTGTATATTAAATATAAACAAAGTACGTTTATCGTAATTAATTAATACGATCTGCGGATATGAATTTTCGAGCGGATAGTTTTAATATTAACTTTTCCTCACAGATTCACTAGCATTAATATAAACTTTAAATACCCATGTCACACTGATAACAGATGAAAATAGTTTTTAAATAAATACATATACGAATTATTGAGTTGTATACTACATAATATAATATTAGGTATAATATGTAGACAAAAATATAATAATTTCGTTGTACATCATTACATAGTATAAAACAAAGTCCACTACCGCGTCTGTCTGTCGGTCTGTTCGCGATAAACTCAAAAACCACCGAACGGATTTTCATGCGGTTTTCACTGGTGGATAGCGAGATTGATGAGGAACGTTTTAGTATATAATTTGTCTAGGATTTTTTCATATTCAGGGCGGGAAAACGTCTGCCGGGCCCGCTAGTTTCAAATATGAATTTGTGATTCGGTTGCTATAACAGCCGTATTTGTATTGGAAGGAGAATCTTTAACATACAGGCCATATCATTTGGAATTTAGATAAAAATAAATGCTGAGTTATGTTTTAAGGATTCCGTCAAACTCCACTCACTATTTTTTGTTAGTAAACGATTTGATTGAAAGATTTGTTCGCGAGACCATATTATACTTTATAAGTTAGTAGTAGTTATATAGACATAGAGTTATCTTTATATATAAATTTCTTCTGTACGTGTGTCACTGAACTCCTCTTAAACGGCTGGACCGATTTTGATGAAATTTTTGTGTGCGTGGTTCAGTGGATCCGAGAATGTTTTAGATCCGGTAGGTGGCACTGCGGTTGACTTTTAGGATTTTTTTTATTATGAAGGCAGGACAACGTCCCCCGGGCCCAACTAGTACATATAGTATGCAATTAAAAATGAGTGTACTTAATTAATAACTAACTACTTGTCACTATTAACCATAAAGAACAGCAATTGGCTCCTTTAAGCGTTGTTATGTATACGAAACTTCATAAACGGACAAATGTCAAAACGGCCATCACAGCGTTTTTTTTTTTTTTTTTTTATTGTAGCTCGGCAAAGTGACTGTACTGTGCCTGATGGTAAGCACAGTACAATCCAAAAACAATGGCGACCACCGAAAGACATACTGTCCATCGCCGGTCGCCGCTGTCATGCCGGCCTGAAAGCGACCCAGTCAGGGACAGCCCCCCCCCCCGGTTGCTGGATATACACCGGCTGATCCCGGAACGCGACACGCCCAAACGTGCCACTATAAATAATATTAAAAATCAGATCTGTAGTCTTAGAAACTAATTCCTATGCAAAAACAGACAGTACCTCTTGGTAACAGTAGTATAGAAATTACCTTATGTTTGTACTTTTTTCAGGTAAACTTTTAAAAAAGTTAGAATAAATTCTTACATACAATTACTACAATAACCACGTAGTGTTTGGGAATCTACTACATTTGCGCCATATCGTTACGATATTATTTTACAGTATGCTAAATTACTAAACGAAAATTATAAAATTTTAAAACGAACTTCCGATTTACTATCCAAGAGAATCGTGACAGAACATCATTACATAGTATAAAACAAAGTCCCCTACCGCGTCTGTCTGTCTGTCTGTTCGCGATAAACTCGAAAACTACTGAACGGATCTTTATGCGGTTTTCACCAATGGATAAAGTGATTCACGAGGAACGTTTTGGTATATAATTTGTCCAGGATTTTTTTATAATCAGGGCGGGACAATGTCTGCCGGGCCCGCTAGTTTATAATATTTTATTAATTAAATATGGTACAAAAACTATTGTTATTGAACGACAATAATAAAACTGTTACCTTATCATTGAAACGTAGTGTGTTCATAAGAATTTATAAAAAGAACGTCCTAGCATATGAAAAAATTTGTTGTATTTTCTAATCTGTTCTCGCAGCTTCAACTTTAGATTAGTGCTATTGTTGTTTCGTGGAAACTGTCCTTTATCTGGTTTAATATTGAGCTGTTTTATTTATTTAAATAATTGCATTATTATTATTTAAGCCTACAGCGCTTCTATTTATTTTAAATTGCCTCTGTCCAGTCGTATCATTAGACAGAACATATTGACAAACCTTCTTTTAGTCATTTATCTGCCAGAAATAATCAAATGAGGATTGATTAAACGAAGATTGCTTAGTTGAATGCGTGTTCGGAAACAGCGTCGATGGCCGTAGGTTCGAATCTTTGCAACTGCATCGGAGCTTCCGATGAGGGAAAACGTGAAAAAACCAGCGTGTTGGTAGGGTTTTTTCTAAATCCGCCCGACTAGGCTACCACTCTTAAATCGCAAATCTGTCGCCAAGCACCGTTCCATATGTTCCGGCTGCAGCCCTTGAGAGCCAGTCACCTCTAAGTTTGGCGTGTTTACAATTTTAGACCACGTCGTCATGTAAAATCACATGAGATTGTGGTCTAGCGCTAAACCTATACGGTGTTATTACAAAAAAGTTAAATACGTATTGAATACTTGCTTTAAAAAAGTTTCGTATTAAATGCACCGCGCTCGCTGAATGTTCGCCATCTTGCTCTTTTGTCTCGCTTTGATTACGTTAAGTTAGACTTGCGAGAAAGGATAACGCGAACTCGCCTCGGGCGAGCGCGGTGCATTTAACACGAAACCTTTTTAAAGCAAATATTCAATACATATTTAACTTTTTTGTCATAACACCGATAAAGTATAAAAAAGAAACATTAAAAAACCGCATTTAATATTAGGCATTTATAACAACTAAACTATGGTCCTTGGCTCCCTTTTTATTTATTTTTTCTCGCGAGTGAGTCCTTTTGGAGTTCTATCTATATTCTATTATATTATAGAGTTATATATATTTAGCATAGGTGACAATGCTAGAATTGTACTGACTAAACCCCCTCGGTATTCTTCTTGCTCCATGTAGCTGGGTGGGCAGGAACGGCCTCTTCAGTGCTTCTACCCGACCCGGCAGGTGTTGACCCCTCATCGAGGCCCCGACTTGTGATCTGAAGAGGAAAGACGTTGGCCCTCCCTGACGAACTGACAAACTGATGGGAGACGCAATATACAATGACCCCCTTAATCTATCCAAAGTTGTTGACAATTTCATCACACCCAACCTTCTTATTAATTTCTTATGGACAAATCTGAGTGTATGTTGCTTTCTTTAAAGTAATTATATATCTATATGCAATTATAATGAGTACGTTAGCTTTAATAAAATTCAACAGTACATACTGGCCGACGTCCAAGTAACTCGCGATTGCCAATGCATGCCTATTAGCTTCAAGAACTCTCCAGTTCCCGGGTCAAGTGTATCTTGCATACGAGAGCAGTTTATCTACATTGCAATTATTTATTCTAAATTTTTCTTATATAACTGCTCGTTGTTACTTAAAACATAAATTCCAAACCCTTTTTCATTACTTTTAACCTTGAATAGTCATAAAATCGTGTTCTGACTGACACTACTGACATGTAGACTATTATTTCAACTTTGTAATTTTTTTGTTAATTGTGTAACCTGCGTTAATTTATTCAGGGCAATTATCGTAAACTAATTATTAATAGCCTTATTGCGTTATTCGATATTATGTTTAGTTTGCGTACATCGAAAAGAATGGATTTTACTAAAGTTAATTTAAAAATTCACTCTAATTGTTCCCAAACACGCCAAAAGAACATATAACTTTAAAATACCTTCAAAACACTGCGTTTTCTATTACAAGAGTTGTCTCATTTGAATAAGAGGTACTGACTCATAATAAGTAGATTTATATCGTAGTAGTGATGCAAATATCGAGTTTCGGGAACTCACTAGCGCTGTGTACACATGATTCAAGTTGTCGATAGCAGTTCCCAAGACTTATGTAAAATCGCGAAGAGCCAATCAGAAACTATAATAAGAAATCGATAAAATTAAACAACATAAACCATACAATGTAAAACAAATTTATTTCAATTATAATTTGCAATAAGATCTAACCAATTGCTTTTACAAAAGTTTTATGAAGGTCGTATTTTGCAATTTCCAATGTTAGCCATTTGTGTTTTAACTGTAAGTTGTGTGTACAATCTCTGACCACGACAAGGGTGAGGCTTTACCAGATAATACTCAAGAAATATTCAAAGTTTATACCACAGTAACGTGAACTTAGCCACTGAATAACGAATTAAATACAAAGAACATGATATAAATTCTTCGTAATAATTGTGGCAACATAAAACCGTAACTTAGCAATGTTTTAGTGCACAGTTTTAATACTTTGCTATCCGTAAAAAAGGAGTTATAGTGGCAACATAAAACAAGCAGCTGTCAGATTTACAAACGCCATTTGAGATGTTGTTTGCTTACTAAATCAATTATTAGCATAGTTCGGAACGTATACATCTAAAACTGTAACTGTCTCATAAGCGTGAAGGGGAATCAAACAAATCATTTGTTTGACCAAACATCACAAGTGGCGTCAGTGAATATGACAACCGGTTTTTTGTGTTGCCACTAAAACACTTTTAAATTACGGTTTTATGTTGCCGCATAATTATATATACATTTACCAATTTTTTCTAAAAATATTATTTTTAACATTTTAGATTCGAATTAGAAATTTCATTTACAGTTCGTTTCTCGTATACAATAAATATATAAATAATAAAATCTGTAAGTTATAATAAAATTATATAAATGTTAAAATAACCTCAGTAAATTATATACAGATTCATCAGTAAAGTATAGAATTATTATTTAATCTTTTTTTGTTACTTTTATTATTTAACACATGTGTTCACACCTTGTATATTTTTAAGGGAAGTGTTCAGGATAATAGTATAATCGTTTGATAATAAATGTCTAATGACTGTTGTTCAATCGTCTCATCAAAAGGTATTGCAATTCTCTCAGAATAAAAAAATACGGAATTTTGAAAGAAAAACATTTTGCGTCAACCCGTTTTGTTTTAAGTAAAAATATGTCACGTATTAATAGACTTTCCGGTGGTAAAAAAAAATTATAATCGCGTTTTAACAAACAACATGCAAAAAAAATGTTCACCGTGAGGCCCCAAAGCACGGGCGTTTGAGAACATTTGTGTTAGATTTAGGCGTAAATAAACGCCTAATAACAGAAGCAGCCTCATAAAATGCGTATTCATTTGATCAGAGTAGGTTCCTGATACAACCCTATTTTTGAAATAGGTTGACGCACGTTGTAAAAACGCTCGTTTTTACAGAGCCTAATTTTAGATTGATACCATTGTATATTATTATAAAATGTGCTTTATTTAAAGTAATCAGAGAATAACAACTTCATATTAAATGGTTAAACCCAATATCCTAAGCAGAGTATACAATACGTGTATAACTTAATTTTGGTGTCACATAACATGTTCAGGCTCGTTTCTCGGTTGTGTTATTTGTGTTTAGTTAAACATTTATATTAAAAATATCACTGTTAAAAAACGCAAAGTTAGTGCGCCTATTTTAAAGTTAGATATCTTTTGCAGGTTGAAACCGCGAGCGATCAACGCAAGTGCGTGCAGTGCCTTAGTCTATACGTTATAGGACCGGACATAAAAATAAGGAAACATAAAGAACTCGGAAGACAGTTTTAACTACATATATGTAATACTTATATACGATAGTCTTTCATTATATTTTATTCTAGCGTTGAGTCCAGTCTTAAATAAAACTGTCCAATTACGCTTTTATAGATTGATTTTATATTTCATTTTGAAGATAATCCTTTTCAAATATTGCCCCGTAGTGTGTATTCATATTAGTCTAGTCTAGTGAATCAACACGGCAAATGGGCGCCATTTGTAAGTAATTTTATTACTGGTCATTTCTATGAACATCTGCTATCTCTGGATAATAAATCAAACGCTGCTGACATATTTCTTTATTCGATATTTTAGTATAGAAAATATGATCAATATATTATTTAAAATTCAATACATTTGAAGTTCATTACATCTAATACTTACTACATTTATCATTTCAATCGTTAATTATAACGATAATTCCTTAATTCATGTTCTTAAACATGCATTATATTAAAAACCTTTATTGCAAAATATACTTTTGAATATCTGACATGCAAAAAATAGATACAATTTTATAATAGTTTAAATATTATCCAAGTGAATAGTGATTTTCTCGGGTTAAACGGTAAAGGTAAGCTTAGAATTATATCTATATTACCTATAGATGCATAAATTAAACTGGGTCGGTACTAACGTGTAAATTTCTCACTCATACCTCGTCCCGAGGGAAGGCACAAGAGTAATCATCACAATGTTCAGCATACGAGGTATTAAAAATCTCAATCGTCGAAATGTCTATAGTCGAATATTCCTATACAAATTGCTGTATATAAAATTGTCCACGTTTCCTAACAATTTTAATTTAAAATAAATTGGCCAATGACGCTAAGAGAAAATACGGGCGGTTCTTTTTTTCCGAACTTACTACGCTATTGACCTAGCAAGGTTTTCACAGCTTCACCGGACTACGAAATGCGGGCGCCATTTGAGAAAAAATAAACTTATTCCTGCTTTATCCTGAAGTAAATATTTTTATACCATTTTTATTTATGTCTACCATAGCTACGTACCTATATTTTGATTTTTTTCATAAACAAAATAACTAATATCTGCCAATTATACTGCCGTTTTCAGGCACCTAGAAAAGTAGACGAGTATACATAACAAAGGAATCGCATATAGATATTGCCAAAGACATTGTTATAAAATGTTGTTTTTTCCTAAATGAAAAAATAAGTCCAGTTTTGAAGGAGCAAGCAAGGTAATACGACGTTGTTATTTCACCTACTCTATCCGCATCATCCGAGCAGTTATCTCTCTCGCACTCTACACGGTCGCTCGGAAAAAGCGCGACAGCAATTCATTTATTTTAAAAAGTATTTTACAAATACCAAGTGGGTTTCCTCTCAAAGAACATGACGTTGTGTACATATCAATTTTTTTAACAGTAGCGCCTCGTTACATGAAAATTCACGCTTTAAAAAACACAAGTACACAGATAAGGCATTATATATACTCAGTGCAACAGCAACCCAATATATATTTATATCTGGATTGAGTTTAGTTACTTTTTAGTAACTTAAAAAAGTATATTTAATTTTTACCCGAGTTAAATCACTGTTCAACTACTACACTATGACTATAATGCGTTCACATGGCGCGTCAATTCAACCAATAACAGCGTCGATTTTCCATTGTTTTGGTTAAAACAACTATAAATAGATATTTACGTTTGACAAATAAACAAACGGGACACAGTGACTAGCTTCTATAAATTTTAAAATAACGGTAACTGAATATTATCCACATGATCACAATAAAAGATTCAAAATAATTAAGACGTTGTTTTATTTAGTAAATAATATTTCTACGACTTCATTAGACTAGTGGTATGAATTTTATGATTCAATCATCAATTTAAATCGAAGCAATTAAAAAAAAAAAACTTAATATTATCAGGAATTAAACAAATATAAGACATAATTATGTTTAAGAAATCAATTAAAATATTAAAAGAAAAGTTCTGCGGTGGTCAAATCTACCAAAACGACAATGGTGATTTGTTTATTAAATACTTATGAATAGTAATTAATTACTTTACAATACTTTTATCTAGAAATGAACAATTAAATTACCTTTAAGGTAATTAAAATCTATAAAACATAAAAATCCATTAATCGATTGAATTGTCACGTCTCTGTGAACATGCCTTAAGAGAGGTTTACATACATAAGACCTAGTATACATTAGTAATGTGCAATATATCTTCTAAGGTCTAAGTGGGTGTTATGTGTGTGTCACATCTTTGACTGAAGTAGTTTCTTTTCATTTTGTTAGGGTATTCCTCAGTTAAAGACTTTTAAATGGAGAGTAAATCAGTAATGTATATACAAAATACACTTACATCTTCAACATTCAAGAGTAGTTGTGCCTTGCTGTTTCACATGCGTTTAATTTCTCCCACCCTGGGCCTTTAAAAAATCCGCGCTAATCTTCCAGCACTAGTACTTTGTTCCCACTTAGTGTGGTTTCATATTTGACAAAAATATTTTTTTCAAATCAGACTGGAAGTTCCACAAACTAACGCGTTCAAAGATACAAAAAAAACAATCTCTTGTGCTTATTGATATACAAAAACCCAAGATGCGCACACAACGTCTCACAACCGGCACACAAAAATGAGTGCATAATTTTGGATTGTGCACTTATTTCAAATAGTGTCGCGTCGTTTGCGTTCTTGTAAAAACAAATTTAAATTAATCACGTAAGGTTGAATTTGCGAAATCAAAAGTTTATCTCATAACTATAACCACGTATGTATATTGGGCAGTTTTTGAGGCCGGTTTTGAGAGCTACTTTTATTCGAGACTGTGCGTCTTGGTGTTTTGTATGTCAATGCTTGTGCTCTATAAAATAGTTTGGACTACTTTTTATCTATTTGAACCTTATTGTTTAATTTTTATTCCATCGTAATGTTATTAGAATTTAAATTTTATATTTTACTTAATTAATATATTATATATCGATTTTAGTGCCATTTTATGCTAAGCATTTGTATGAGTCTAAATATATACTCTGATATACACATACATATATATATATATATATATATATAAATATGTGCATTCTAAAGTAAAATTACCATTTATATTACAATGATAAGATATAAAATACTAAACTATACGATTTAGGCCTTGGGAAGGCACTTGCATAGCGAGCTATACTAATTACATTTTCCTTTTTTTATCTAGTAGTTATAATCGATAGGAACGTGTATTTCTCTCGATCTATTTTCAATCATAAGGTTGTTGGTTTTTTTAACATAGTCTAGGTTTTATTTTAATCCCTGGCGGTTTTTGCCAAACTAAGAGCGGTTTCTTTCCAATCTACATCTGGTTTCTTTTCCATTTAAACTTGGTTTCTTTCCAATCTACACCTAGTTTCTTTACAATTAAAACCAGCTTTCTTTTCTATTTAAACTTGGTTTCCTTCCAATCCACACACGGTTTCGTTTCCATTTAAACCTGGTCTCTTGTCAATATAAACCTAGTTTCTTTCCAATCTACACCCGAATTTTTTTCCATTAAACCCGGTTTCTTCCAATCTAACTCCCTTTTTCCAATCTACACCTGGTTTCATTTCCATCTAAACATGTTTTCTTTCGAAGCCACACCCGGTTTCTTTACCATCTAAACATGGTTTCTTCCGAAGCCACACCCGGTTTCTTTACCATCTAACCATGGTTTCTTTTCAATCCACACCCGGTTTCTTTTCAAAAGAAACCCAGTTCCTTACCCATCCAAACCCTATTTTAATTTCATACTTAGTATTCTTTCTACTGAAACTTCCAGTTTAATAACGGTTTACCTGATGATATAGTGAAAGCAAAGACGACAAACGACCACAGGGATTTTCCGACGGTCGCCGTCAAAATGTTAGCCTGTATCACTACGAATACCGACAAAATAATATACGTACCTTTGTCAAATAAATGACACACACAAAACACCTCTACTCTCCTATATTTAAAGCTATAATTATAGGAAATCGTAATTATATCACATATACAAATATATTATGATCGAATTATACCGTTTATTATATATTATAAGGCTCAAAACTGTAAATATTTAAACAGAACATTCGAGGGTACATAAATAGTGAAAATATAATATTCAAATTAAATAAAAGAAGTATTACTTGAAATAATCAATCCCTTGTTCTCAATCACAGTGTTAATGAGTTTACCTCCCCTTGTCTTGAGTCCAATATTGTCTTATTTATTTATACAAGGAAGATAGAAATGCAATTTTTGGCTGTAATTTTTCTAAATATAGTCTGAAGCTAAGTAACCCTTTAGTTACTGTACTGGAGTGACCATTTAGATGAAATTTATGCATCTTTTTTAAACCATCGTTTAAAAATAACTTATCAACAGTGAACATACAAAAGATTAATTATTTCACCGTTCCATTTAAACATATGGCTAAAACTTTGATAAAATACATTTTAAAATTGAAAATAAATAATAGTTAGGATTTTGGTTTAAGATATATTTAAATAGTGCATATTATAGCATACTTCATTTGTTTATTACACTTTTTTTTTCAATTATAATTAACGTTACAAAATGTACAAATATAAACAATAATAGCTGAGTCGTTTTTTTTTCTTTTTACAACATGATGTTATTAGAAAAAGCAAGGCTAAAAACGATTAAATAAAGGTACATTCTAGATATTATTAAATCATGGTACATTGTTATAGTCGCAATTAATTTGTCTGTTTATTTGAATTCATATATTTTGTACAGATTAGTACGAATGATTCATATAAAATCAAAGGGGGTAAATTGTTAATGGGCAAAGTAGAGAAGTGGTAAAAATAAAATAAATATATGGCAACACAGGATTTTGACAATTTTGATTGGTTTAAATCCCCCAAGACAGTAACCCTATTCTTTGGAGTTTTTGGCGGGATCTTATCATGTAATGTCGGAGTGATGTAGTGAAATTTATATTTTATTAATAATCTTGTGATATTTAGCTCTATATTTTGTAATATTCGTAGTGTTTTACGTAATATAGTTTAGTTACTGTGCACAAGTGGATGGGAAATAATACCATGGACCATGAATTCTGAGATGTCACAAAAACTCCTTGGAAAGATCTAACAAGACGGCCACCATCTTGTTAGTTCATTGAAATGATCGCAAGAAACTTATAATATCATTACCTACTCGACAGTGGCAGTAATAATTTACTAGAAGATTGGTTGCCAAAAATAAAAAAAAAGTACTTTGTAATGATGATGATCGTTCCGACCGGTTTCGGCCATGGCGACCACTTTGACCCCTAAACTTAGAAATGGCGCTGGTTCGTGGTTCGCGACGGAACTTCGTGCACATTGAGGGCACGTGAGTACGCCGTTTTCATAATGATACGTTATGGCAGCAGGAGGGCGAGCCTTTAACTGGTCGTTTTTGGTATCAAGTACATCTTTACGTTGAGCCTCGAACTCGCGTACTTGGCTGTTCACCATTCTGCGCCATTCTGGCCGTTATGCTGCCAAACGTTCTCAACAAGAGGGCTCTATATTGCATCTCTTCATGTGCCGCTTTTGGACTTTGTAATAACCTCCTAGCCAATAGAAATTGCGTATTGATAGGATTGGGTATCTACTAAGCCAATAGTAATATAAGTCAATAGTAGGTTATTAATACAAGTCTTTTAGTCAATAGTATAATTTTAATCATTTCGATGATATATATTTCTGAAGAGTTCATTTCAAACGTGTATGTCAAAGCCAAAAATAAAATGAATAAATAAATTCGCCTAAAGATGGTAGTGAATTATTCAAGGCATCGATTATTTGTAGATAGTATGAAAATCTGTTAGTTCAATTATTATTCGGCTCTACTTTGCAGTTTTTAGTTTTATACGAGCAAAATATTCTGAATCAATTGTTCTAACGAAGGCCTAGCTCATAATAAAAGCGAGAAATACATTTCCAATACGTTATTGTTCGTTCAAGCGGGTTTTAATGTCTAAAGACTATTAAAGGGTGGATCAATATGTAAACGATTGTAACGTCTGGAAATGAAGTGCAGTGAAATTTTTTTCTGAAATCTTAAATTTTAATAAATAACGCATGTAACCGATAAAAAAAACTTCATTTTTTCACCGAGAAGTCATTGAAATTTTCATTTGTTAACTTAAAAGTTAATTAACAATATGATAATACGTTGTTATGTGTTGTGGGTTGAATAAGAGGGAATTATTTGTAGATAATATTTTTTTAGGAGAAATACAAATTTAATATTTAGGTATTAATATTTTATCAAAATATATAACATTTATTTATTTATTTATTGAACAAGAGATATTCCCAAGTTATATTAAGTGAAAAAATAAATCCTTCAAGTCCCATTAATTTAACTTTAACAGTTGCTTTACAATCCATTTTTTAATTAAAAGTACCTAAAATTTTCATTGTAAAAAAAATTATTGTTAAAATCGAAATTTTTAAAAATCGTTTTGGGGATCATTTTATCATGGTATGAACTCATAAAAAAAATACATGGGATTAATTTTTATGATCAAGTGGAAAATGGGGGGTCCAGTTGACGTGATCTTGCTCATATGTAATTAAAATCTTTTAAAAAAGCGATAAAATTAAAATAATCCCATCAGATTCGATAAATATTGAGGCATCAGCGAATGCATTCGATTCTCCATCGATACCCAACAATCCCTTCAATATTATCCCGGCATTATTATTACGATAATCCCACATTTGAATTAAATAAATTTCTCGTAGATTCGAAGAAAAATATATTACAAGCTTTAAAAACAGCGATAAAATTAAAAGAATTCCATCAGAATACTAATGAGATATTGATTTTTAAAACTATCGAGTGACATTATATAACAATGTACCACAATCTCGAGAGTACAATTCGAGACACTTTTTTACAAAGCCTTCGTGTATCTTCATAGCGGTATGTACTCTCTCATCTGCTGAAGCGTATCCTGGTCGGTGGATTGTATAAGTCGTTCGAATGTCTCCGCTCCGATTTGACTCTTTAATGTCTCCAACTAAGGAAAGAGAAACATGTAAATAAAAAGGTAATAAATTTAAAAAAAAAACCCCATACACAAAAATATACATGTTTGGAATGAGACTCCTTTGAAATTAATATATTATGGAAATTATTTAAGCCATGCTAATGACCAGACGACGTACTAATGACCAACTATTGACCAGCTACTGTTGACTCGTATTATATTACTACTGGCTTAGTAGATAGCCAATCCTATAAACACTCGATTACTATTGGCTACGAGGTTATTACAAAGTACTTTTTTTATTTTTGGCAACCAATCTTCTAGTAGATTATTACTGTCACTGTCGAGTAGGTAATGATATTATAAGTTTCTCTCGATAACTTTTATAAAGTAACAAGATGGTGGCCGTCTTGTTAGAATTTTCCAGGGTGTTTTTGTGGCAAGTCATTATCCATACTCCATGGTATTATTTCCTATCCACTTCACTCGCACACAGTAACCGGATTATATTACGTAACATACCACCAATATTACATAATATAGAAGTAAATGAAATAAGATTATAAATAAAATATACAATCTACTATATGCTAGAACAAAATCCCGCTAAAAAAACGAGTGATCACATGACTGACGTAAAACATCTTTAATTCCATTTATATGTATAATATATACCATACATATATTTATTTTCTACAAATATTTAAATTTCTTATGGGTTTTACTAACTATAGGCTATCTTCACTATCGTTATATCTCCCTCTCAACGTTCCGTTCGCCTCGCCCGATCACACGTTTTCGTAACGGTTTCTTGATGCATTCACCAGTTTAATCCCCAAGTGAAGCGTGTGTAGAGAAGTTTTACTCTAAAAACTCTTCATATATTATGTATGCATATGTGTATGTGTTGTGGGTGTGTGTGTGTGTGTGTGTTGTGTGTGTGTGTGTGTGTGCGGGTGTGTGTGTGTGTGGGGGGGGGGGGGGGGGGGGGGTGTATGGGTTGTGTGGGTGGGTGTGTGTGTGGGTGGGTGTGTGTGCGTGTGTGTGTGTGTGTGCGCGCGCGCGCGTGTGCGTGCGTGCGTGGGTGTGGGCAGTGTGTTTGGTATCGAGGTGCACGTACCTGGTGGTGTGTGACGGCTCGCAAGTCGATCGAGTACGCGGGGTGAGAGTGCGCGAGCCGGCGCTGGCGGAGCTCGTGCGGCGTGTCCCCCGCCTCCGCACCCGCACTCACCCCCCCGCGGCCCCCCTCCAGCGGGGACGCGGCCCGCGACCCCGGCCCCGAGCCCGGACCCGCCGCCTGCGTGACCAGTCCGCTACACGCACACACACACACACAACCAATAACCAATCAATGACTATACTCGTAGGGGTGAGGAAATACAACCAATAAACAACTACAACACTTTTAGGTGTGAGCCCGGTTGAATGAATAAATAAAAGTCATATCAATTTAGTGTTCACTAACGGACACGGAGGACGTTGTCCCGCGCCGATAACAAAGAAACCTTGCCAATTTATATACCTAAACATTCCTCGTGAATCACTCTATCTACTGGTGAAAACTGCATGAAAACCCGTTCAGTTATTTTTGAGTTTATCGCAAACCGACAGACAGACAAACAGAGAGACATGACAGAGGACTTTGTTTTATAATATGTAGTGATATTAGGTAGGTGTACACTGTAAGTGATAGAGCCACGCTGAAGCTATTTCTGGGTTCAGCATAAATGGGCCGGCTCGTCCGAGGTAGTACCACCTGAACCACAGAAACACCCATGTGAAGTAACAGTGCATGCATTGTTGCGTTTCGTTCGCTCAGTGAGAGCACCGGAGGACCACATCCCTTATCCCCTTCCCCCTTCAACCCTCCCCTAAACACAGGATGGCAACGCACTTGCGTCTTCCCTGGTGTTACAAGTGTCTATGATGATCGCTTAACATCAGGTCACCCACTTATTCGTATGCCTCATATGATATTTAAAAAGAACCCCGTTACACATTACAATTTATCGTTTAATCACTTAAACTATTTGGCTACAAACACATATTCACTTTTAATGTACATATGTTTCCATACACGTCTACAACCAGACTGTCTCTATAATATTATTGTGGAAGGGAAAAACGATGAGTGACCTTTAATCCCTACATATATATAGCATGCACTCTATAAATATGCATGTGTGTATCCATTAACTGCACATCCAATATCAATTATTACAAACATACTGGAAAACAACGAACGGCATACAGCATATTTATCAAGCAGACCCGGTCAGTGTTGCTGCGACTCAATTATTACATGTTGAAATAAAATTATGATAAAGTCTTTGGTATTATGAAGTAATGAATCTACCTAAAAACTTTATACAGAAAAAGTAAGGTTACCTAGCAAATAGATTAACAGGACACGTGCATCTTAAAATAAACTGGAGTTGATAAAAAAAAATCAAAATTAAAACGTGCCGCCATCTATGAGATATCTATAACAGTCGGTCTTACAATTTTCTGTCAACAAACGAATTTCAAGCACCATCTGTTTCAGACTGATGGAACAATTAATAAAAATAATCAACATTGACAAACATTTAATTAGTAATAAAAAAAAATATTGAGGCCATTAATCGAAATATTAATTATCCTGAAGTTTTTTTTTTTTTTTGGTTTTTTTTTTTTTTATATCATAGGAGGCAAACGGACAGGTGGGTCACCTGATGTAAGTGATCACCACCGTCCATAGACACTTGCAACATCAGAGGAGTCGCAAGTGCGTTGCCAGCCTGTGTAGGGAGGGGGGGAGGAAGGGAAGGGGAAAGGGGAAAGTGGAAGGGGAGGGACGTGGGTGTCCGGCGCTCTCACTGACCGAACGAAACGCAACAATGCAAGCACTGTCACTTCACGTCGGTTTTCTGTGAGCGGGTGGTACTACCCCGGGCGAGCCGACCCATTTATGCTGAAACCAGTAATAGTTTCAGCGTGGCTCTACCACCTACAAAAAAAACAAAGTTGGACGAAATTATACATAGATGCCAAATGTCATGAAGATCGGTTGAGTACTTTCGGAGTTCATCGTGGACAAACATCATGACACTAGATTTTTATATATTTAGATAGATATTGAATATAGCAAAATTTTACTCAAAGGAAACTGTTCGCGTATACTATGCTTGAAAGTGTTCCTTTACAAAACCTCTGTAGTTGTCTACCACCATAAACTTAAGGCGATCGATTTACATTCGAAAAAAATTAAACAAAATATGTCTGTAAAAAAACGTCTGTTATAGTGAATAAATACTGTTTCTATAAATTTGAACTCTTTAAGGGCACTTTCAGAGACATTATTTAACTTTTAAAATTACATTATTGTTACAATGACCAGATACAAGGCCTCATAATCATGTATTCTGCAAAGGCTTTTAAAATCAAATGAAGTAACATTCAAGCGCTACCAGAATTCAACTCTCATTTCATTCCCAATTAAGCCGTGTTCATACAAAGTCAACTCCAGGAGAAATTATTAAAACCCTTTATAATAATGGAATCTTTTATCATGTATCAAAAAAACCGAACTTCATTTTTTTTTATCAGAAAGGCTAAAATAAAAAAAAAACTACTAACTCGACATAAGTGCCGATGTACTCTGTCTTCATGACGTCATTCAGCACCTCCGTAAGGTTGAGAAGTATTGCAGGGAACTTGGACAGCACCGTCGCGTTCTGCGTCGTCAGCAACGCAGCCAACCCTAGACCTGCAGGAGATGATCACGAAATATTTTTTTTTAAAACAACAATTCCATCAGTAGACTAGTATCCAACAGAAATGCGATTTAAAAGGTGAAAAGTTGACCTTTTAATCAGTTTTCATACCTATATTTGTGAGAGTGTATACTTGTCTGATACTATTACACTCATCTACCAATCTCAGTTGGTCTATGCTGTATCATAGACCTGTTCTTTTCACTCTCTGACGTAATGTCTATTCTCCGTCCTTTTCGAATCAGTAACGTTGTATGCAAATTCGACCTTACTCTCATTTTTACTCTCATCGTGTTACAAAAAAACTAATTCTGAGTACATTTTTTGGCAGGATCTTAGTCTTCATGTAGTGGTTTTTATATTCATAATTTTGCGATACTTAACTCTACATTCTGTAATATTGGTGGCATTTTACGTAACATAGATTGGTTATTCTGCATAAGTGAAATGGATGGGAAGTGATACCACGGAGCGTGAATTCTGATTTGCCACAAAAACTCCCTTGCAAGTTCTGACAAAACGGCCATCATCTTGTTAGTTCATTGAAATCATCGCAAGACAATTGACAACGGCAGTAATAATCTATAAAATTGGTTACCAAAAAAGAAAATCCTACTCATCCAAGTTTTTGAAGTAAAACTTCTTTACGCACGCTTGACTTGGGGAGTACGCTGGCGTATGCGTCACGAGAGCGTTACGAAAACGTGTGATCGGGCGAGGCGAACGGAAGTTGAGATGGAGATATAACTTAGTGAAATAGAAAGAGAGAGAGTTTCGTTTAGTAGTCTATTACTGTAGGGGCAAGAGAGAGAGGTGCGAGCATACATTTTTTTTTTCATACTTCGTACTTCAGTCGTGTGGTCTAAAGCACACTCGTTTTTTCTCTTTCAAATACTTTCCCGTTTGACCAGAATATCACCTCATGTTAAATGACGGTGTAGTCTAAGATGATAAACACCCTAAACCTAGAGAGGGACTGGCTCTCAAGTGAAGCTGGGGGAACAAACCAACAGTCACCAACAGGTCTTCAACTTGGAGTACTCACCGACTACCTTCCACCTCTCCACCTGCGTGACGAGGTTCATCTTCTCCGTCCAGATGTTGAGGAACTTGTCGAGGACCTTCTCAGGGTCGGAGTCGTACTCCGCCAGGCCCTGGGCTGCCTCCGCTATCGCCTTGTAGAATAACTCAGTGGACAGCAGTATCACACGGGAGACGAGACACAACTGGACTGATAGAACCATTGGCAAATCTTCACTCTCTAACAGGGAACTGAAAATTAAGAAAAAACTGCAATTTAAAAATAATTGAGCCATCACGGGACGCCTAGCAAATATTGAAACTGTTTTGTATAAGTTATATGCCTAAAAGAAAAGATTACGACAGAAATCAGCTATGGCATAATGAAAAGATAAAGCATTACAAATTTTTGCTATAAAATAATGACTGTTTATTTATTTTATTACATAAATATTGATTTTTATTAAATACAAAAATTCAACTTTGCGCAGGCGCGGTGTTTTTGGCGGCATTTATCAAAGGGCGCTAGGTCGTCGGCGCGTGCCGCGTAACACTAGTATAACGAGTGGCCGACAAAACAATTTGAATCTTATGTTTATACAGATAGGGTTGCAAATGTTTGTGTTTTGCGTCGCCACGGGTCGCCAAGCCAACTTATATATACAGCTGCAATTGGATGCAACTTGATAAATCAGACTATCAATGAGACATGATTAATTAATTTTCTAAGTATCAATGTCATTGGGGTTTTTTTGCCAATTAATGTACATACGAGTCGTTACATTTCCAAATAAGCTGAACCCAATTTTAGCCGTTCCTAATATTTTAGGTTATTTTTCATGACCTTACAATTTTGTACATGAAAAATATGAGGATCATAAACAAAACGAAAAACCTTATGAACGGCAAAATTTGAACTACCTTCTCGACGTATAAAAACTAAAAATCTTAAAAAAATTAAACATGTTGTAACATAAAGGATTAAAATTGGATATAGCTCATTTTGAAATGTAACGACATATATATTACATGTTATAAAGTTGCGTTGGTCTCCTATTGGGTTGCAGTCATCAGACACAAGGTATAACAGTCGTCATAGTGACTGAGGTGTGTCGCGTTCCGGGTTCAACCGGTTGTTAATCAGTAACCAAACGGGATGGTATGTATCTATATCTACGTATTGACAACCAAACATATAGTGATATACCAGTCACAGTGACTCTCCTAGCATAATGTGCGAGTACCATCATATACAATTAAGCCACTTTGTCATGCTATAATAAAATACAAGAAATAAAGAAAAAAAACTGGATTAAAAAAAAACATGCACCAGAACCTCTTTGATCATATTCGATTTAGTAGTTCCTCAGTGTACGTTAGAAAACTAAAATCCAATGATAAATAATATAAAATGGGATGATTAAAATAGGCCCATTACAATAAATAAATAAATTTCCAGATCGGTTTATGAATGACTGAGTTCTAAACGTAACAACCAACCAACGAACCGACAACCAACCAACAGACAACCAACCTGTAGTGTACTGGCCATCTATGAACCTTTATGTTTAATAATCTAGATGGGTATGCAAGTAAGAAAACAAATGAAGATCGAGTTTGCTGGCGTCCTTTAAGATATATCGTGATAAAATATTATAGTATAAATATAACAACAAACGGACAACCAAGCAACCAACCAAATGTAACCACTAACCGTATAACTCTGATGAGTATAGGCCATATAACTTTAACGCCTAAGAACGCGTTCCTCTCGGGGAAGGTGACGCTGATGCAGATCTCCGCCATCTTGAGCACCGTGATGACGCCCTCCGTCCTCATGTCGCTCAGCATGTCCTCCAGGATCGACATGCACTTCCCTCCAGCCCCGGAGAGGAACTCCTCGGGGCAGAGCAGCGTGTACGCCTGCATTATGTACACCACGATGCGGAGATTCTCTGACGATTGCTCTGGAAATATATTAAAACATTAGCTGATTGTGTTATTTATTATATTCACAAGCGATGATAGCTTAGTTGATACTGTGGCGGACGGTGAGCATGTGCAAGATTTTAGTGACATTTAGTAGTTGAGTCGTTACATTAAAAAAAAAACTAAATCTAAAATAAACTAAAGTAACGAAACGCATGTCCTTTGCTTGAGAAAGTGTATGCAAATTTTATGATGATCGATTGAGTACAGAACGCGTTAAAGAATATGCATGAAGCGGGTAAAATAAAATAATAATAAAGACTTTTAATCCAATAAAACCTGTATCATAAAGTATTAGAACGTCAGTTTTAATCGAATCGAAACCGAATTTAAATCTCATCAGAATTATGCAACAAGAAAATAAATCTAAGAAGACTTGAAAACATAAGAAATATCACACATTCCACAACGTAGTACGAAAACTGCGCGGATAGATGGCGTTTAAAACAATCCTTCAATGAAATTGATTTTATCCCTACGACAAAAAAGAAATGAACTCACCTAATATAGGGTACAAGTTTTCGGCGAGCTGTAACGTGGCAGAATCGGCGAGCTGTGAGGTCTCGAGCACTGCGAGCCAGAGCTCGAGCGCGTCCTCCAGCAGGTAGACATGCGCCGGCTCCGACAACCGAGTCGACTCGTTCACTATGCTCAGCATCCAGGACCTGATCTCCGTCGCGCACTCTCCCAGGGCCTGAACAGTTCACACTTCTTATTAAAAAATAGCTGAACCAGCCACGCTTCGCTGTGGCCTATACCACGACTTAGGTTAGTCAGTCGCAATATTTATTCAGCATATTATATTATATTCAGTACTCGTTTCTCGTTCTAAATTAATTAAAAAAATAGGTGCTTAATATTTGACCTAATTATCTAGAACAAAAAACAAAACTGATATACACTCATAACGCTCAGTCGTAAACTAGTAGTGTGCGTGCTACCACGCCCCTCTCGCTACCCACCCCGCGCGCCGCCGACAAACCGTGCCTCAATTAATTGTTTGTTAAAAGGGTTAGTTTCCGCGTTACCTAATGTTAAGATTATTCACCCCGGATGCACCCCCGCGATTTACCTCCATTTTCGTTCATTGGCCGTTTCACTTTTATACTCATACTTTTAAAACTCTTAGAACAAACTGTAACTAAGGTTCTCTCTCTTGTTTATGAGTATTTGTTTTTATATTATTATTTTATATGTTAGATGTGACCATGTACTGCCATTTCCTTGGATATTGCAACTCTTTAAACCTTCACCTAGTATAATAAATGCCAACTTTCATGAAGATCGCATTTACGCATGCCGACGATTGACAAAGGATGGCGTATCTCTCGGTAGTCGCCGTTGTTTTTGGATTGTAATGTGCTTCATCACCAGGCATAGAGCAGTCACCTTGTTGAGCTACAATAAAAAAAAAGTTCGGTTGAGTAGTCTCAGAGTTCGTCGTGGACAAATATTGTTGCACTGGATTATTATTTATTAAAAATTAATGGTTTATTAAATACTACAACCCGTCCAGAGGTCGAATTTCAACCACAATAACGGGTCCAAAACTTTTCCATCAGGCATTAAGTATGCAGTATGCATACTAGAGGCCCTGGCGGAAGTTGTCCCACCTTGATAATAATAAAAAATCCTAAAAGCCGAACGCAGCGCCACCTACCAGTTCCAATTGTGAATCAAAACCATTCTCAAATCGACTAAAAAGCAGATATAAAATTAGTAAAGAGACGGTTTGGCGATGAACTGACCCGGAGTAGTTGCACGAGTGCGGACAGGGCCGCGGCGCGTAGCATGTTGTGGTGGTTCGCGGCCGCGTGGTGCCACAGCTGCGGCAGGTACGAGAACACCGCGGCCGCGCTCCCCCCGCGCGCCACCGCCGCGCCGCTCCGCTCCGTCACTATCGACACCACGTGCAGCACGTGCATCTTCGTCTCGCACTCCTCCGACTCCACCTGACACGCATACACACACCACATTAACTACGGGCCACGTGCAACACGTGCATCTTTGTCTGCACTCCTCCGACTCCACCTGACACGCATACACACACCACATTAACTACGGGCCACGTGCAACACGTGCATCTTTGTCTGCACTCCTCGGACTCCACCTGACACGCATACACACACCACATTAACTACGGGCCACGTGCAACACGTGCATCTTTGTCTGCACTCCTCCGACTCCACCTGACACGCATACACACACCACATTAACTACGGGCCACGTGCAACACGTGCATCTTTGTCTGCACTCCTCCGACTCCACCTGACACGCATACACACACCACATTAACTACGGGCCACGTGCAACACGTGCATCTTTGTCTGCACTCCTCCGACTCCACCTGACACGCATACACACACCACATTAACTACGGGCCACGTGCAACACGTGCATCTTTGTCTGCACTCCTCGGACTCCACCTGACACGCATACACACACCACATTAACTACGGGCCACGTGCAACACGTGCATCTTTGTCTGCACTCCTCTGACTCCACCTGACACGCACAAACACAGACACACACACCATATTAACTATAGCATTTACAGCTACATATTTTAATATAACTCCAGCTCTAGAGGCTCCGCTGGAACTGCAGGCCGATCGAAATTTGTATCAAGGACTACAAGATATGCAGCTCTAAAACAACACACATTATATAGTTGACCGGTATACTTGGTTTAAACAATGGGTCGCCAAAGTTTTTTGTCTCGTAGACCACTTACCATGATTTTCGGTAACGTCTAGACCTCCTGCTTACCTTTTTTTTTTTTTACGAGGGGAAAATCCTACATGGGATACGCCTCGCACTGCCGGGGGACAGTGCGAGGGTTATGTGGGACTCCTACCCACTAAAAACCCCTCTGCCGCTCAGCGCGAATGTGGACCAGGGAGCGGTTTCACGACTAGCATACGCCACAACCCTGGCCACGCGCTTGGGTCACCCGCAAGATGGTAAAACGGGGACCCTCCTCTCGGGAAGAGAGTTTTCTCTCCCCATGCTTCTGTGTTGAAGCGGCGGCTGAGACCGTGCTTTTACACCTCGGGCCTTCTTTTCGCGGCAACGGATACCCCCGCGACCGTCACCTGAACTTCCAAATTGTTTTAAAAAGGTGGTTTTATCGTTTATATAGATAGATATGTCCTCATATTATAAAGAAGCAGTATTTAAGAAGACAGTTTGTATATGTGTATTATTACATTCAAGCTAAACTAAATGAAATCCAGGATCTAGTTAAATGAGATCATTACCGTTGACCCTTATTTGAATTTCATGGACTGCCAATTTTTTTTTCATTGATATTGACCTCTTTTCTAGGCATCATAGACCCCTGGGGATCGACATAGTAGACCACTTTGGGAATCATAGGTCAAACAATGAAATATCAAGGTGTAACATATACATTTCTAACTTATTTAGACTATAGTGACTAGATTCTATTTAAAGCTGGTAAAAAAATGATGTGCCCTCTTTTATGCTTTAAATTTATGGAGCGCAATAAGTGCATGTTAAAGTACCATTTACAAAATGTATATTTTACGATAATTTATTTTTGAAGTGAAATCTTTTTTAGCTGCGATGAGCGATTTCTGGTGAGGGATAAACTTATGGGTTCGGGTCACCGATGACCTCGACATGCTCGTGACGTATTGTGCTTGAGCCTAACTAGCGAAGCATAATATAGCGGCCCGTGTACATGTAATATTTATATTTCATATTGAGCTTGTGCGGCCCATCGTGTGTTTGATTCATTAATAAACTGTACTTTTTTCGAATTTTAAGGTCAATCCGTCAACATTTAAGAAATAAATATATATTAGAAGTCCAAAATAAATAATATACTTTATACAGTATAAAATCTTTACAACGCCGTTCGTTATAACGAAAAACGTTCTATTACTTAGAAATTAGTATAATTTGGTTGCTTTACCATAAAACCATTTATTTGTACTCTTCTCTCCGCATAACGAAAACTCTTCATAGCGAAAATAAATGCTCGGTCCCTTGAAACTCGTTATGAGTTTACACTGTATATACAAGAAAGTTAAAGATGTTTGAATCAGCAGTCATATATACAAGAGTACACGTACCAGGAGTTCATAGAGTGCAGCGATCGCGTGAGGCGCGTACGGAGCGAACTGTTCCACATCGAAGTTGAAGTCGTCTATCGAGCTCCGCAGCGCTTCAGCGGCTGCGAGCTTCACCGCCGCGTCCTCCTCCCCGCGAGAGAGCGGTTCGAGTAGCGCCTCGTACATCGCCGGCCGCAGCGACTGGAACGGACGCACACCGCACCACTGACCTAGCGATGTAACACATCTTATTTCTCTCCATCTCAATAGCAATCAGTGCAGGAGGTATATCAGATTCTTGCTGAGTTTTTTTGGCTGGATCTTAGTCTGTCATGTACTGGACTTTATACTTTATTCATAATCTTGTGTTATTTGACTCTATATTTTGTTTATTATTATTATATATATATATATGCAATATATATAAATAAGACATATTATATGTTATACTCTATAGTTTGGTTATTGTGTACAAGTGAAATGGATAGGAAACAATACCAAGGACCATGGATTCCGACTTGCCACAAAAACTCCCTGGAAAGTTCTAACAAGATGGTAGCCATCTTGTTAGTTCATTGAAAATGATCGCAAGAAACTTTTAATATCATTACCTACTCGACAATGACAGTAATAATGTAGGAGGAGATCGGTTGCCAAAAATAGTATTAAAAAAAATCCTACAATGAACTTCTCACACCATTTTACATGCTTGCGCATTAATTCCGCTCGATATAATATGTCTGCCCCATTATCAGGAACTATCAACAAATAAAAACGAATTATCGAATGTACGTAATCCACATCACTTCAAAATAGCTGCTTTGGCGAATTGTTTTTTGTAGTATTTGTAATTTAAAGGACAACGTTTTTACAAACGAAATGTTTTAAAAATATGTGAAAAAGTAAAAAAATTAAATTAGGAAATCTGCATATAAAAAATAAGTGTGTGAGCGAAATGGAAGACAATAGAATCTTCATAAATATTGACAGAATTGATAGATTAACGTTCACTTGTTACCGTTCCCGTTTCATTTCATTATATGGCCGTACTGTAAAAGGAGGATTTGATCTCATTTTATACATTAGTACACCCGTGTACAGCCAGGGCAGAGAGCTAGTAGAAAATAAATTTTAAAAGTTCGATTTCACTTAAATAACTGAAAGTATTTCTTTTACATAATAAATACTAGCTGACCCGGCCACGCCTTGCTGTGGCTCAGTTTTTACATGTTGATTTAAAATTATGATACGCTATTTTCAAAATTAAAACGTAGCATCATCTATGAGATATCTATAACAATCTGTTCTACAGTTTTCAACAAACTATTTTAAAACGCCATCTGTTCGAGATTGATGAAACTTACAATTAATAACAATAACCAACATTGACAAACATTTAATTTATAATTACAAAAAATGTTGAGTTCATTAATCGTAATATAAATTATCCTATCTCTCGAGTTGGACCAAACTTTTATATATTTAACACTTGGACACTGGATTTTTATATATTTAAGATTTACCCGTGAATAAATCTACCACCACTAATGCTTACCAATGAGCTGACAGACCCGTCTTCTGATAATTCTGTAATTGTTGTCTTGCACTTTCAATTCCCGACTCAACACGTTCGTGAACCATTCTTCAAAGTCAATCTGAAAAAACAAATACTACTTTAAAAAAATTAATAGACAGACAGTATTCGATTTTTCTATACTTTTTATACACATGATGTTTGTGAAGCCGTTTATTTTTCAGTGGCTGTTTCTCAGTACACTAGTATACTTTGAATACAATGCACTATGTATAATTATTAATTAATTAATTAATCTTATGTTTAATAAATCCAAATATATGAAACCTTATTTCAATTGACTCTTTTTTTATATTATAGGGGGCAAATGAACAGACGGGTCACCTGATGGTAAGTGATCACCGCCGTCCATGGACACTAGCAACACCAGTTGAGTCGCAAGTGCGTTGTAATTGTATTTAATTATATCAGCTGTATTGGAAGGTTAATAAATTTCCAACAATTATTGACGATTAAAAATCAGTATGACTTAGTTGATATTTTATCACTTATATGAATATCTTTCAAACAATCCCATTTTATTTTACCTCTGTCATGCAAAATTAACTTACTGTAGATTCATCTTATTAAGTTTTTTTTTCTCTCGAACTGACTACGCTATTGACCTGGTAAGGTCTTAACAGATTCACTGGACTACATCTTATTATGTATTGAGCATACCGCTCAAAAATATCCAAACTTCACTAAAACTATCGAGACACTTCTTTTTTATTACGATCATAAGCAAGTCGGTATATATTACATAAGATAGAATAGTCCGCCGCCCCCCTCCCCCAACGCCCCCCCTCTATGTTAGAACTTTCTAGAGTGTTTTCTATCACATCTCAAAATTATTATTCCGCAATATTATTTTTAATCCACTTCACAAATCCCGAATAACTAAAATAAAAATAAATCCCGTTAAAACGCATCGTCAGAACACTTACTTCGTCGTACAGATCGAAGGACGTCAACCTGACGGCGTTGTAAATGGCGTCCTTTTTCAAAATGGCGGGCAAGTCTTCCGGCGATATCTGCTGTTGTTGCAGCGACGCGAGCAACCGCACCATCTCCGGCGCGAGGATGTCGCGGAATTGCGAACAACTGAACAGCTCCATAAACAGTGTCTCTATGCACGGCTATTGGGAACAAAAATAGTTTTACCCATATCATCTGTTTGAAACGATCGGCCAGAGTTTTTGGCGGGATCTTGGTCTGTCATGTAGTGGAGTTTATTTTTTATTCATAATCTTGTGTTACTTGACTTTATATTGTGTAAAATTGGTGGTGTTTTGTGTAATATAGTTTGTTTATTGTGCATAAGTGAAGTGAATGGAAAATAATGCCACGGACCATGAATTCTGAGATGCCACAAAAATTCCATGGAAGGTTCTAACAAGATGACCACCATCTTGTTAGTTCATTGAAATTATATCTAGAAACTTATAATATTGATACTCACTTGACAATGGCAGTAATAGTCTACTAGAAGACTGGTTGCCAAAATGGAATAGAAGAAGAAGTTGAAATACTATTAACTACTCGATAATGGTATTCATTGAAATTATATCAAGAAACTTGTAATATCTATACTCACTTGACAATGGCAGTAATGGTCTACTAGAAGACTGGTTGCCGAAAATGGAATAGAAGAAGAATTTGTAATGCTATTAACTACTCGACAATGGCAGTAATAATCTAAAAGATTGGTTGCCAAAAATAAAGTTAAAAAAAAAAAACGATCGGCCATTTCTTCAACGTCACAAAGTATCAAACAAGCGTGCATTTGTCCCCGTAATATTAATTGCAAACTGTAGCGTATAATTTCTTATCTACGCATTGAAAATACGTGTCTCTTGTTCCCGGTAACTTTCGAAATAGTATTTTTTTTTAACTTTATTTTTGACAACCGATCTTTTCGATTATTACTGCCATTGTCGAGTAGTTAATAGTATTACAAGTTCTTCTTCTATTTTATTTTTGGCAACCAGTCTTCTAGTAGACTATTACTGCCATTGTCAAGTGAGTATCGATATTACAAGTTTTTTGATATAATTACAATGAACTACCAAGATGGTGGCCATCTTGTTAGAATTTTCCAAGGAGTTTTTGTGGCATCTCAGAATTCATGGTCCGTGGTATTATTTTCCGTTCACTTCTGCACTTCACTTATGCACAATAAACAAATTATATTACATAAAACACCACCAATTTTACACAATATAGAATCAAGTAACACAAGATCATGAATAAAATATAAAATCTACTAGATGATAGACCAAAATCCCGCCAAAAACTCTCCGAAATAGTTAACATATTCTAACAAGACTTTTATTGTCATTATCTATACATATAATAAGAATGTAAATCTAACGTTCCTGTACTTTTTTTAGATTTTTGTGAAAAAAATTGTTACAGGTGTATTAAAATATATTTCAATCATTTTTAGAAATGTCTGTCCGTCTGTATGTTTGGACACGCATCACTGCTAAAGTACTGCGTTCACGATAAAACCTCAACAAGAAAATCGTAAGGCATATCTTTGAGTAACATTTAGTCTTTGTTTCATTAACATCGGTTCGGTCTATCAAAAGTTACTGTAATTTGAATGACGACGCGACTTAAGTACGAGAGAAGAGTAGATAAGTAAATGGACTTAATACATTCAGATGACTTTATTAGTCACTGTTTTTTACATAAGGTTCCACGCAGACGAAGTCACGGGTACAGCTAGCATTCAATAAGAATGTTTTAATTAGCGTTTGTGTTTAATACATACCCTTAAACTATATTTCCAAGATTCCCCGGCCTCGTCTGTGGCAAAACTTTCAGGTTCGGCGTCCCAAAGCGCTAAATCGTCCGCACTCAGTAAGAAATAGTGAGTGACGAGATGCCGGCACATATGACATACGGTATTCGCTTGCAGCACTTCTAATTTAGCCTGGTGAGCTTGTAGGGTCACTGGGGACAATAAATAAATAGTCGCAGTAAATAGAGAAAGATAATAAATGACCACAACTAAAGTTTAAGAGCTCCTAGGGGGTCATCCATTAATATCGTGAGGCTTTTTTGAGCCCCCCTCTCTCCCTGATGAGCTGTCGTGAGATTTATCTCTACCATTTGTCACGACCCCCAAAATCATGATTTAGGAATAATACTGTTGTTAAGATCTTCATTAAGAGAATTTATTTATTTTTGATAGATTTGATTATTATTATTGTGACACTTTGATTAAAAGAAAAAGATGTAATTATTAAAATAAGCAATATATAAGTTTCATATTCTATGTCAAAGTGCGTAAAATGGAACAACTGTACTATAATCTCAGATGAAATACATTATCAAATGTCAATAATATCATACAGTAGTAATGATTTATTTGTGATTCTCTAAAATTGTTTAATTTATCCTCTTCTTCCAAATGAATTATACCCATGAAATCCATAATTTACTACGAAACGTTTATTGCGGACAAATGGAAATACAATAAATAACAACAACAAAAAAATACTGTCAAATTAGAGAAGCGTTGGACAATGCTTAAATTTAAACAGTGTATATCTCTAATGCCTACCATTATGTGATTTAACTTTTTGAAACAAACGCTCAACGCGTATTTAAGTTCTTTTGTAATAAGAATAATCTTGTAAACTTGTAGCTTCCATATAAGTTCCATATAAACTGCCATATAAGTGTAGTCTCTTACACATCTAAGACACCTCAACCGATATCCCCTTATTGGGCATGGGGATAGTATTAGAGCTATTTAATATAATTTAAAAAATATACTCACTCGGTTCTATGTCCTGAGGTTCAGATCCTTTCGATACTTTATATTCGGCGCACTGCAGAATCCCTTTGACGATATTCAAGCACTGTATAGTAAACCTCTCGTATATAAGAGCCATTCCCGGTTCAGTGAAGCAATAGTACAGAGCGAACTCCAGAGAGGGCCTAATGAGGGGCACGTACGAGAACGGATGGAAAGAGAGTACACCGAGAGAGACTTTGGTAAGGTGAATTATGAATTTCTCGCATAGTTCCAGTGGGTATATACCGCGGCCTTTGAGAAGTTTTCCTGAAATAAATTGATTAAATAGTAAGGGTGTTTTCTTTAGTAAGGGAGTATTCGAATTTCTTTGCTCCCAGGTGCTTAAACACTCCCCGAAAATTTGAGCTTTTAATATTAGCTATAATATCGTCCACATTCCGACCTAAATTTTTTATGGGCATAACATAAGAAACGTTTTCTTGATTCTTTAGAATTTTATAACTCAAAAAAAAATTATAATAATGAGTAATACATACGAGACTCGTACTTTATAGAAAATTTTATGTTCTACAAAAAGGTTTCATAGGATTTTTCGATATGTCTGTCGGTTTATAAGTTTTCCGAGATCAAAGTTTAATTTTTATATAATTATCAAGTATATTTACAAAATACATATTTGTATTATGATATATGAATTAAATTGATATGAGAAATGAGATAGAATGTGTTTCTATATATATTCCCTATTCTAGAAATATATAGAGAGGGAGAGAGAGAGAAACGATGAAATCTATAGCACATTATTTTCTGTTGGATCGTAGTGACTATCGCGCACTTTTATAATGATTCTATATTCTATTATTAACAATGTTACTATATGTTAAAATATTATATAATACTGTCGAAAACTAATGTTTATCACCTCCATAGTGTATATACGTCTCATTCTCTTAAAAATTAATCAGAATACTATAATTCACCTCTACCGCGTGTAAACTGAGATTCTTGTATTATTTTAGCAGTAAGTTCGGGATTGCGTGTAATATAGTGAACAGTTTAACACAAAACAAAGTTAAAACATTATTATAGACATCTTAAATTGGCATGTATAAATTCTTAAAATGTCTCTATGTTGTACATATAATGCAATACATATTTATACTTAAACTAGCAGGCCCAGCGGACGTTGTTCTGCCTTGAATTTTAAAAATCCTAAAAATCAACCGCAGCGCCACCTACCGGGTCCAATTTTGAATCTAAACCATTCTCGGATCCATTGGAACACGCACACAAAATTTCATAAAAATCAGTCCAGCCGTTTAGGAGGAGTTCAGTGACATAACACATACAGAAGAAATTTATATGTAAAGATTTGTGTTCTATGCAACTATATTCAAAGTTGTCAAAACGTTTGGCGAAGCCTTTACTGTGGAAGAAAATCTCGCCATGAAATTATGAAGGCAGAAAATCACGTTATGATATTACCGAGGAAAAAATCTCGTTATAAAAGTACCGAGGAAGAAAACCTCGTTATAAAAGTAGGTACCGAAATTTTGAATGCTTTAGGAGACTTTAATTAAGGGAACTATTTCAGGAGATTATATCTGCCAGAGTCGAAGAAGAATACAAAAGCTCCTCACGTATCCCTTAAGATAGTAATAATAAAAAAAACAATACTTACTACACTCCAGACTAGTCTTAGCTCTATCAAAAACGGCATTCAGGAAAGCGTTCGCGTCCTGGCTCTCATGTGCCTTCCTGAACCCGAAAACTGTGAGTTTCCTCAATATCCTGAGACACAGCAAGGCCTTTTCCAAATGTTCCGTTATCAACTCAGTCGCAGCGCCCTCTTGTATGTGCCGCAAAAACAGTTCCGTATGCTCATGCCATAGATTCAATATAAACGAATAAACCGAATTTGTTAGTTCCTGGAATTACAATTTGGCTTTAAATTTATTAATAGTTAGTAAGAATTGAATATTTCATTTACTAAATAACTCTTTAATCGCTACATATTATAAAACAAAGTCCCCTACCGCTTTTGTCTGTCTGTCTGTTCGCGATAAACTCAAAAACTACTGAACGGATTTCCATGCAGTTTTCACCAGTAGATAAAATGATTCACGAGGAAGGTTTTCGTATATAATTTGTCAAGATTTTTTTTATAATCAGGGTAGGACAACGTCTGCCAGGTCCGCTAGTTTATTACATATAGACTATAAACGTAAAACTAAAAATGATCAATTTCCAAAAGAAAATATGTATACAATTCTACTTATTTCTTGAAAAAATTAATAACCAATATTTTCAAGGTACACCACTTTCTCAATTAACCCTTTCAAGTCGAATTTTTATTTGGAGAACATAAAACCTTTTTTTAATTTATCTTAGACTGAGCAAATACGATAGCACCGAATCGTGATAAGTGTTAGCGCAACAGCAGAATTTTGTTTACATTTTTTTAGAACACTATCGAAGTATATAACCAAATTAAGCCTTCAAAGTATTTATTCTGATAAAACATTTACTGGTACATATAATTAACCAGGAGTTTCCAAAGGGTTAAGAGAAAAAATAAACTTGGAAATAGTTTCTCATCCCTAAACTTTGTTTTAGAGTTTTTGATGGGATTTTGGAATATTATGTAATGAATTTTATATATTCATAATCTTGTGTTATTTGGCTCTATATTTTGTTATATTGGTTGTGTTTTATGTAGTATAGTTTGGTTATCGTGTACCATTTTGTTAGTTCATTGAAATGATCACTTGTCATATCATTAGCTACTAGACAATGGCAGTAAGAGAGAGAGATGAACTTCTTAGCCTTCCATGGATTCACCGTGCGGGTGCCGGGTCCATCGTGTGGCAGAGGGAGAAACTCAGAGCAGTTCCCAGGACTTGCGACCCAGGTGTAGGTTTAAGGAGGCCCCCTTTGAGATGCGCATCAACGCTCACCTTCACTGCTCGAGTTTCCCGCCCTGCCTAGCCAAATTTGGTAGGAACCTGTTAGTGCAGCCTTTGATACTCGTTCTAAAATAGAACTTACTGCAGTTCTCGACAGGCCAAGGTCCTTCAGAAGGTTGTAGAGAGATTTTGCTGGTATACCTCTCGCTCCTACTTCTACCGCGTATAACTTAACCACATAGCCATTTTTATTTAGTTCATTAGTTAGTTCGTAATATTTATTTAATTTACTAGAAGATTGTTGCCGAAAACTAAATAAAAATAGAATAACTTCATTCATTCTTACCTGAAATGTCCGTCGATCGTTAATAAGCCTTTTTGAAGCGAGCGCTTTAACGACATGATGGAATATCAGCAACGCTCTATGTTGGACAAGGGACTGAGGAGCTTTCAAGGCACCGACCAACTCGGGCACTAGGTCTGGCCAACTTATAGGGCAGTCGAACCTAATTAAAAATATTAACAAAAAAATTAATAAATATTCATAGATTTATCAAAATTATCAGTCTGTTTCTTGTCTCAAATCATTCATATGCAACCTATTTATTTTTGTCAAAGAGGATTCTAATTTTTCAATAATACTCATTCTTCAGTAGAAATTGAAAAGGTTTTAGAAATTCCGTTTCAGGGAATATTTTGTGGACAACTTAATACACAACAAAATCACAGCCCAATCTTATAGTTTCAATTATGTATAACTTCCCAAGACATAAATGTTACTAATTAATTTTAATTTTAATAGATCTTTAAATAAGTGACTACTATCTAATTAAGATGTAAGCTTTAATTTGATACGATTATTTTCTACTAAAATACAATGAAATTTGTTTGAGACAGAGTAACAAATTGTCAATTTTTTATAGGAATATTAGAAATCATAAAAGTAACAATGTGAAAACTACACTAACCTGAATCGTAAACCAAAAGAATAGCAATTAAGTGTACTTAACACCAACTAGTTTTGCTAATATTAAATAGTAAATCAAAACCAACTTACATATTTTAAGCAGCAAATAATTACAGTTAAAGTTAACATACCTGGCAATTTTAGATATCAACACAGCCTGTTGAGTGGCGATCTGAGCGACAGGTTCACTGAATATATTCGTGTTAAGAAGTCCCTGACGTAACTTCTGCTTCTCTTCATCTGTCACAGCATTCGGTGCATTTCTTCGCCAGTACCTGTCCACTCCATTCTTAAAGCACATCACAGCTAACCAGCGTACATTGACATCTATTGAGTGGTTCGAAAGGACATTCTAAAAAAAGAAAAATCTATGTTGTCAAGGGTTCCCATCAAAAATGAAGTTTCTTACGCTTTTTGTTTAACTACGAATGTATTCCGATATGGGTAGTTAAATTGTTTACATTTTTATATTTTCGTCACGTAAGGAAACATGCGTTATGCTCCATGCATACGGTTCTCTCTCTCTCTCTATCTCTTTCTGTAATCTATTTTTTTCTTTATCAATACTTTTATTGATGCAGAGCATATGGTTAGACAGATACTATAGACAGAAACAAAACAGTTAAGTAAAACTTCCTGCTCTGTTTCTCCACCGATTTTCTTTATTTTTTTATTAGTAGCTATCGCCGAGATTTAGTGTTATCAATAAAAAATATTGGTAAAATTTTGTTTTTTTTTTCTTAACATTGAAACTTCAAAAATTAATTAATTATGGTCGAATTTCGAGTCTTGGATAACCACTTGTAGTAATAAATAGACACGTAAATCACATGTAAATATGTAAACAGTGTATATATATATATCATTACATAGTATAAAACAACGTCCCCTACCGCGTCTGTCTGTTCGCGATAAACTCAAAAACTACGGAACGGATTTTCATGCGGTTTTCACCAGTAGAGAAAGTGATTCATGAGGAAGTTTTTAGTATATAATTTTTCAAGATTTTTTTTATAACCAGGGCGGGATAACGTCTGCCGTACCCGCTAGTATATATATATACTTATTATTATTATTATTAGTTATACAATCTTATTATTAGCTTTATTTTTCATGTTTATATTTCACACACTTGCTAGTATTTGCATTTCTCGAATCGTCATTGCAAAATTTCAATACAATAAAAAATTTGTTTCTTCAATTTAGGCCCTAAGAAGGCACTTATTAACGTCAAAACTACAACCGATTCGGAAAATAATTCAGTAATCGAGAAGAACCGGCTAGAAACTCGATCTGACTTATCTTTTCATTATACATAACATAGCACAATATATTTTTATAGACATATACAGTTACGTTCATTTTTGGTGGATACACAGATGGAGGCGTCATATCCAAACTTCATCACCGTTCACATATTGAACCACCCTATAATAGCCTTTATTTATTAAGACCCGCTTGACATGACACTTGAACTTACTACCTGAGAAATCGGTAATGTGCATTGGGGTTTTGTTATAAAATCTAACCCTATTACCTAAAAAACTTTTACTGGTCTTAGTGACCCTGAAACATGGAGTGGCCAGCTTGTATTGTTTCTAATATTTAGATTATGTTGATCTTTTAATATTGGTCAATATCATTCACACATTTAGTATTGAAGTTATACAGCTAGTAATGTACGATGCTTTCCTGCACGAATTGCGGCACTCTCACGCACACATACACTAGTATTTATTAGAGAGAGAAAGACAAACTCGCATGGATGGGGTATAACGCTTTTTGCTTTCGTGACGATCTCTACAAGTTAACTCATTATGCGTCAAGAAACTTTGTTCCAAACCATGTCTACAAGTGCATAGTGATAATTTCCAAGATGAGTACTAATAATGACAGGGCTTATGATGGAGATGGTAATAGACTTTCTTATTGAGAAAGAAAAATCGCGAGTTCGATCTCCACACATGTCTGACTTGTGAGGCATGTGTACACAAACATACTATATATTTTAGAGATAAATTAATTACACAAGATACTGACCAATAATCTAATACATTAGAGTACTTCAATTCTCAAGAATTCACATGATAACTAAGTAATCAAGGCCTATATTTAAACTCTTACCAATAAAACAGAATAAAACCCAGGTTCTATCTCCCATTCTTGAAGTTTCTTCTCCGCAGGTTTTAATATTTCAGTGTCTTGACTTGTCGCTCGGTTAAGGGTGTCTAACACCAGAGCATAGATGTTAGGATCCATGGTGGTGGTTCAGCTGTAAAATTGCACTACAGTTGCAAATACAGTAAATTATAACATAGAATCCCCTCAACAATTTAGCTATATTGCAAAATATGACACATCAATAGGACCACAAGTAAAGGAATGTATATTTAGTAATTCTATTATTATTGAGGTACTTATACATAAGTACTTTGGCATTTTCTTTACAAGAGATTATGAAATTACCCTCACTAATGGGAATGACTGAAACTAAAATTAATTTTTAAAAATAGGTAATAGTTAAGTAAAATAAATTATAAAAAATCCCAATAGTTGCTCACACATATGATTTTTGATATATATAATCAAATCAAATCAAAAATACTTTATTCAGTTTAGGCCCTAATAAGGCACTTATGAACGTCAAACACTACCACCGGTTCGGAAAACAACCCAGTCATCGCATAACATAAAACTATAAACAGACATAGAATACTTTTTCATAATAATATGTTCTACAAGAAACTTGAGTGACTTCCACAAAGTAGTTGCGGGTCAAGTTCGCTCCCTCACACCAGATTAGGCCCCCCTCGGAAGCGGCTCAAACCTAGGTCCGTTCTCTCGGCGTGGAGCCCTTGAGTGCGCTGCTCACGAGATACAGTGGCACAAAATCTTACATCACTGTGACAATATTACACATATCACCTCCACGCACGTGCACGCATACACACTTACACATGCAAGTGCAAGGTTTTGATTTTTTCCCTTATCAAACTGAAATAGTTTAGAAAATTATCCGATACGAAATATATATAAGACTTGTTGAGGTATGTTTCAACAACTCATATATGTATGAATTGTTAGCTTAGCTTAGGTTAGCTGAGATAGGTCGCGAATTGCATGTGTCAGGCAACAGCCCAAACCGAGGTGTGTCGTGCACCCTTGAGCGACTTGTCAAATAAAATCGACTGAGTGTCTTAAGTGCTCGCCTTAGTAGTCCGGTGAAGCTGTTAAGACCTTGCTAGGTCAATAGCATAGTCAGTACGAAATAAAAAAAAAACTTCTACAAAGTAACTAATTTTTTAAGTTCATTAAAATTCAAGGGCTTTATGATAAGAGTTTAGCCCATAATCATGTCATACATAATACTTCTGCTGAGGAAAGTTAGGTTTTTTTTATATAAACAATAGACCAGCCACTACTGAATCAATACCTGCTAAAAAAAACCGTGTTCAGACACCAGATCAATGAAAGTAAGTTTGAATAATTACAACCATATCTAAGCTTTTGGTGAAGGTAAACAATGTGATGAAACCACAACACATTGGTAGGAATTTTCCAAGTCCGCCTGGCTGGATACCACTCTCCAGTTGAAAATCTGTCGCAAGGCACCTGTTGGTGTGTTCCGGCACCTGCACTTGAGAGTCAGTCCCCTTAAGATTTAGTGTGATGACATTATAGTGAAACAATAACATCAATAGTGATTTTTAAAAAAGGGTTCATTTGAGAGCATGTCATATTTATGGAGTAAATAAACTCTTGAATCCTACAAATAACTTTGTTAGGCAACTGAAAGTGACATAACAGGATAACCTACTATATCCAAATTCATAAGTACAAAAAAATCACCAGAATCAGTCAAGCCATTTAGGAGCAACAGATTTATTACAATCAAAATCCTTACTAATAGTCGGTTTTCAAAATCAGAATCAAAAATATTTTATTCAATTTAGGCCCTAAGAACTTCAAAACGACTATCAGGTAAATAACCCAGTCATTCAGAAGACCCTGCAAGAAGGTCAAACATGTTTATCTTTTTAACATACATATTTTTAAAATGCTACAATTGTTTTAAGTGGATGCACAGAGAGAGGAGTCAATTCCATACATCATTATTGTTCACATACTGGTACACTCTATCCACTTCCTTTTGACTCCAAACTTTGACATGGCTCTAAAACTTACAGTCTGGCAAATTGGTAATATGCTTTGGGACTTTGTTATAAAACCTAACACTATTACCTAAAAAGCTGTTACTGGTTTTACCGAGTCTGAAACATGGGACGACCAATTTGTCACAGTTTATTAATATTTAGATCAATCCAATCCAAATCCAATTTTCAACGATTTTGTGGTCATACAAATTATCAAGTATGTATTGACAGGGTAGATTTATGATACTGAATTCCTGAAACTTGGTCTTAAATGATTTGTGACATCCCATACTGTATATTGCTGAAACTGCCTGTGTTTGTAATGAAGATATTGTGTCTACATCAGCTGCTGCCCCCCACAACAAGAAGAAAAAGAATGAATTTGTTTGTTATGCTTTCACTCCTTCACTACTCAACCAATCATTATGAAACACTCACATACATGTTGTCAGGGGCTTGGAAATTGCAACATTTTAGGATAAATTAAATACCTACCTGCCACCACTAGACAGGTAATGTATAATAAATAATATAACTAGTAGGACATATATCAAAATTATTTAATTTCATTAGGAATTAAGCTCTAACAAGCTTTAATCTTAATCCTTTTGTATTTTGGAAGACTTCTGATGATGTATGCAATTTTATAAAAAGGTAAATGCATACACATTTTTTAAATATAAAATCTTTATCATATATATCAATTATTTTGATTACAAATGATGAAATGAAAGTTATAATATTTTTTATACTATTTAAATACATTAAAATACTTTCCAAATACCTAATTAAGATCTCTGAAAACAACTATCAACAAATCAATATGCTATATTCAATTATTAGCCTTGTTTGTCCTGTTGTTCTTGGATTTTTCAAACTTAGGCATTATTATAACAGATGTTATGTAGCTTAAATTTGCTCTGAATTTACTATAACTATAGATTGTCCATTAAAAAAATTAAGTTATATGACCTTTTATCTATTAAAGAAACTATAGAATATGTCATATTAACGGTAGAGGTGTATATCTTATGTAGAAACAAGGTTGATCACATTACAAGTAAAATATTTTTCAATGATGCAATACACGCATAATTGTATGCATATTTCAAAATGTACTGCCATAAGATACATCACTGATAAATAAAATACGTATTTTAATTAGTCTAAAGTCATTAAATGATATGTATCTCTATAGAATTCGAAAAACAAACTTACTGCTCACCCTGAAAACGTAGAGGGCATAACATAACCTAAAACGAGTTGCGTCAAAGTCATTAATCCGGCTTCAACTAATTTTTAATACATTACTTATTCACGAAAGACTTTAGTATTTCACAATATACGATTCGTAGACCCGATTTATCAATTTTAACCAATTGAACATAACAAAACGCCGATCGGAACAATTCGAAACCAATTTTCAATGAAAATGGGATGTCACTGTCAGTTGTCAAAAATGTCAATAAAATAATATGACGTTCTGAAATGATCTTTATGGCGATATCCATATTTTAGACGAAAGAGTTTAGTAAGAAGTTTAATTTCAAATGTATTTAGCTATCTAAAGGCTATCATGATTAATTTTAATACATGTTTTAATTGTATACAGCGACATTACAGGCATATATTTTTATAGCGAGCTAAGTGTAAAATGCGCGTTCTTTTATCGATCGTGAAAGATTACGAACTCGTTAGTTAATTACTATCGCTCTTTATCATTACGTTTATGATAACAGGAATATTATTATTCAGTAGGAAAATTGTTTTGCCGAAATAATATCTGTATAGTGCAGTAAGAAATGCTTAAATATGTCATGGATTAATTGTACAGTGAGCCTAAACAGCGATTCCACCGGAAGTTTCTATACTGGTTCTATCGTTACTGGAACATTGTTATTGGAATGTGAACAGGAACAGAAAATTGAAAGTAATTGAATTTATTAGATAATATTTTTTGAACAACTGCAAATTGCCGTGATAATTATGCAGTTACACTTTAAAAATTGATAATATTTAAAGTTTTCTATAGACCATATTTATTAAATTTATTAATTAGCCAGTGACTTTACTTTTGATTTTACAGAAATAGATTTTGAAGTAACTGGAATTGGTAAAGCGCAATGGACTCGACCCATGCCTACAATACCGTATATAAAGATTTATTCAGAAAAGAAAAAAGTCCTTAGTATAAAAATGTGCAATATAATGAGTGATGTCATTACCGGTAAGTTATTATTCTATACGTGCACTAGGTTTATCTGGTAACTCCATCTGCGTGCTTTTTTTTAATATTCATCATGTGAAGTTAACGGTAACAAACAAGACAACTATATAACTTAATTGTCTAGAATCATTGTACTATGAATTTCCAAAAATACAGATCTACGTTTTTGTATTATTTTCTTTCAATATATTTTGAATTATTTATTGCGTCTGTAGGAGTATAATTTGTTAAATAAATTTTATGCTTTCAATAAGGGTTCGAAGTGAGTCTTTACGTAAGATCAATGTTTGAATTTATGGATACAATTAAACAAAATATTGACACGGAACTATCAGTTAGAAGGAATATAAAATGTAGCTTTGAGATTTTGTAACCAATGTCGTTCCGATTATGTTAATTTTTCTGTTTATCATTAGTTCAAATTCGTCTACTGAATAAACACGAACCTATTGAAACCGTGAACCGTAACAAATAAAATATTATTTTCAGATAACAAAATGCCTGCTGGTATTTACACACATCCCTTCCATTTCGCTCTTCCAGATGATTTACCATCTTCATTTGAGAGCTCCATTGCGAAGGTTTCTTATTTTATCAAAATAAAGAGTAAGCCAGATAAAAAATTAAGAAAAATAGTGCCATTTACCGTAGTTGGTAATGTTAACATAAATCATTTGGAGGAAATGTTGGTAAGTGATACGTTTGAGAATACCTGAACTGTGTTATGCAAAAAGAGGTGGCCTTGTAACTTTCCATGTAATTCTTAATTTTTTCATTTCATTTTATTTCTTTCCATTAATAAGAAAAATGTAGTTTTCCATGCGGTGTGAGAACTAATTGTGGCGTTCCAAATGTACCATCGCTTATTGTCAACTAACTTTTTTCCGTGATTTCGTCTGCGTGTTTTGCTAGGTATTCAAAACCTATTAGTGGTCTATATTCTTCTTCAGGTGTAAGGGTTGGAGGCTTCACGTCCTCCTCTAGCGGTGGATCTTGCAAAGACTGCGGGGGCACCAGCACCTGCAACAGCCAGACGAACGGGGCCTAAAGTTTCCCGTAAGCGACAAGCTCGTAGTACTGTGGCCGAGCAGGTGAAGAAGGCTGTACCGCATTCCCAGGATTCAGTCTTGGGAATGGACTGGGCCCCACTCCCTGCTCCAGCGGCTCCTGATGCGGCGTGGACCAAAGTGTCCCGCCGCAAAAGAAATAAGAAGGCGGCGGTGGTGGTGACTCCTACTGCCCCCACGGTGCCTAAGGTGGTAGACTCGGCTCCTGCTTCAGCCAAGAGCCAACATAAGATGAAGTTCCCCTCAGTCCCAC
Organism: Antheraea yamamai; assembly: GCA_036509395.1. Lineage (NCBI taxonomy): Eukaryota > Metazoa > Arthropoda > Insecta > Lepidoptera > Saturniidae > Antheraea > Antheraea yamamai. The sequence continues at coordinate 2,690,685 of AP028444.1, read as the reverse complement.
GCACTGCTGCGGTAGTTGTGTCGCTTCAGTCTGCAGCGGAGATGCAGGGGGTGAATTATAGAGATATTTTACTCAAGGCGAAGCAGAAGATTAACCTACACAACTTGGGGATAGAGGGAATCTCCGTCAGGAGAACGATGACTGTCAGTCGATGACGGTCGAGGAGGTTGTCGCGGCCGTGACCCTTAAGAGCGACTGCGTGCCCGCATTAATAAAGGCCGTTGCTATACGCACAATAGGGGGGAATGGGCAGCGTGCACATCTCGCTGCCAGTGGCCTCAGCGAGATCGCTGGTGGAAGGAGGTCGCCTCCAAGTGAGCTGGTGTGTAGCCCGCGTGCGGCTCCTGAAGCAGAAGCCTTTGCGCTGCTTCAGGTGCTTCGGCGTGGCCACACCCGCGCGTTGTGCCCATCGGAGGTGGACCGAAGCGACCTCTGGCAGTCTGGCCACAACGCCGCGGTTTGTGTAGCTGAAAAGCTGCACTACGCTTTTTGTGCTGTCGCTGGAAGGAGTGCCGAGCACTTCATGGGGGGTGCGAGCTGTAAGCTGCCTCCCGTGAAAGGTCGCTTGCATCCACCAGTGACACGACCTCCTTCGAGGTCAACGTAGACGTTGGGTGGACGTGGGGAGGTTCGCCTCCTACGTTCGTCCTTAAGCCGGACCAAGGGAGGATGGGTCGGGGGGCCGGTCTCTCCATTGCACTGGTTTGGCCGTCTGGGAGACAGTCTACGCGTGCCAGGCTGTCTCTCTTTAATGGGAGGCCCAAGATCTTTTTTCTGGGCCGGCCGTCGGGGCGACATGCGGAGTGCTTTTCATCCTTTGTCCCCCATCATGGCGGTAGCGGACACCCATGCGGTTTTAGTCAGTGCGAGTCGGACAGAACCCACTCTCTCCTCCGGGAGGGTGGTGTATCCATAAAGGATTTCCCCATGTAAAAAAAAGGTGTAAGGGTACCACAATGGCAAATATCATTGCGATTGGTTTTAAGGTTTAGTTGTAAAAAACTCACAAAAACTAAAAGAGTTACTTTTGGATATTATTAACCTGGACTGAATGGGGCTACTTTTTGGTTCTACCCTATACAAATTTAAATACTATGTGGAATGAACAGTACTCAATCTTTTAGTTCGATTAATCTTAACTTATATTCTTGGCTGAAGGAAAAATCTAAAATGGAACAAAACGAATAACTTAGTTTTCTACATCTCATTAGTCGTTTCTAGTCTTTTTTATTGCTAAACTTTTTAACACAGACAGAGATAATGCTAAGAAGTTATTTAGCTTGTAAGGGATCTCAATATGGCGTTTGGAATGTGAAATTGCTTATTCAAAATTAAATCTGCCACACTCTTTTTGAACATTATCCCATATAAATTTGAATAGTTTTGCGTAGTGGACAGGACAGTAGGTCGACTTTCTAATATAATCGGTCTTAGCTTAGTTTTCAGGTGAAACGTAAAGTTTGGTACCTAAACCTATAAGAATAACTTAGATGACGATAATTAGTATTCGTTTCCGTTCTTAAAATAAACAATGTTATCCGAGTAATTAAGCAATTAAGGCCATAGGCAGTCAAAACGTTGTTTGTGTAAAAAAAATTGTTTGCATTAGCACAGATGAAAATAACACTCATTATCACATAGTTATACTATAGTCGTATCTTATAACGTTTTCTGGTTGCAGTCTACCTGTAATGTTCTTCTTTTTATTTTTCTTCGTATTCGTTCAATGTACACAATAGAGCTGTCTTCCGAAGCCCCGTCGCTGCTTATACATGTCTTAAAACGAAGGTTAGAAATCTCTGGAAGCCTAACAAATTTCGAGAGTTTCCAGACATGCTAATTTTAGATCCTTATTATTTACTTACAATAGTAGGAACGTTAAGATGTTAATGTGTGCTTTTCTTTTACCTGACCTCCATGACTCATCTATTGTTTACTTCTAACAACGAGTTTGTAGAAATATCGGAAGAGAATTTTGTAATGGGCCAGAGACATCTTCAATTTCCAGGTGACTTGTATTTTTATACAAGTCGTAACAATAATAAATATTAATAATAGATTAATGGACATCATTTTAAGTAAAGCATTTGGATGCGACCATAGTATGGTAGAGCATTGCTTCAAATCATTAAACAACTGCAACCCTCAAGCATTCATTCCATTCTCCGTTGGTTTTTGTGTATTTCTGATCATACCGTCATCGTCTTATAACATCATATACGATTGTATTGTCAATAAAATAAGGCTTAAACATTAGCTATTAAAAAATCTATCATGAAATTAATTTCAGAGTCCGTCCACCCACGAATTCCATAAAAAATTCCGCAGTTCGGGATCTTTATCAATGACAGTTAAAACATACATAGGATTCGCTCCGAAGCAAAGAGTTCCGTTTGAAATTACTATAAACAATGTAAAGAAAGTAGCAATACAGAAGATTAATATTGTCTTAGTACAGGTTAGTTATAAATAGTTTATTACTCCATCCACGCGTTCGTTTAATCAAAAGACATTCAATGCTGGATATGGTCTACCTAAAGCATTCAATTTTTAATAATTAGTAATGAGGAATTATTATTATGTGTACGCATTTCGTGTCGATCCATGTGGGTTCAAATCCTATAATTAGTTCGAGCTTTTGGTGAAGGTAAACACAATGAGAAAACATACTATGAAAAAGAGTATTTGTAATGCCCGCCTTTAAGTTTAAATGTTGTCGGAAAGCACCTATCAGTATGTTACAACAGCTGTACTGTACTATACTTGTGTTATCTTAGGACACATCGTCACTTAATAACAGATGAGACTATCGTCAAACATTAAAATCTATAATTTGAGAAATAAAAACAGAAATCACCGGTAATTAAGTATCTCAATATACTTTTAAAATATATGAAAGAAACAAATGAAACACATTTTTTTATTTCGTCACCAAGAAAAGTGTACTACTAGTAAAAAAGGGTTGTACTAAAATACTTGCCTGATAAAAGACAGACAATTCACAGTATAATTTCATGATAAGTTCAATTAACATTCATTTTTGAGCATGAATTTTTTTAATAAAATGTAAAAAAAAACACGATAGAAATGTAACTTTAGTATTAGAGGCAAACATTTTAATTAAAAAATACGACAAATAGCCAACGTCACGCGGTGTTTCCAGGAGTTTACCCACACAAGTACTGACCGCGCCTGACGTTACTTAACTTCGGTGATCGGACAAGAACCGGTATTTTCATCACTCTATAAGACACAGTGTTTATACCCGCCACTTTTCGTCACACAAAAAAGTTGTCGAATAAAATTTTAGAGCCATCGCATAAGAAGTGTAATTTTAATAAAACGTAAAAAAAAAACACAAAAAAAGCAGACTTATTAACTTTTGCATCATTATCTTTCTTAATCTATACTGACCAGTCGACACTTAGTTAGATACTTTTGTAAGGTACCGACATCTAACAAGTCGACGGATTGGATTGCTAAGGCAGTTCTTGTTCCGCGAACACCATGAGGTTTTAGTTGGTAGGAGTCCGACATAATCAATCCTCGGCTGCTCAGTGGGGTGGGTATTCATGTAAGATTTCCCGATGTAAAAAGGAGCCGGCAATTATCTCAAAAATGTTCTATTAATTTTAGAAATTAAGATACGAAGTTTTAAGCGGTTATGCAGAAGAAGAAAAGAAAATTTGTAAAATATCACACAAACAATTAACAAGTTCACCTGTAGAAACATGTCTTTTGGATATAGAAATTCCTCATGTGATTCCTTCAAGCATACATATAACAGAAACAATGGTTCATATATCATATATTTTTAGAGTGAGTTTATAATAGATTATTACATATACGCATATTTAACGAATTTGTTGTGAAAACCGTAAGCAAAATTCAAGTTTTTATATATTCGAGTATTCTTCTCTTATTTTAGGAGCCTAAAACACTAATCTAAAGTTAATTATTGTTTACTGGAATACATAGATCAATTTTAAACAAATTTTCACAATCTATTATCGAATTATTATACGTATAATATTATCATTATTTTCCCTTGAATACACTTATTTTAATGTAGGGTTATTACAATATTTACCTATAACATTTCCTGAAAGAATAAGTGTACCTAAGATAAAATTATCTTATATAGTTCACAGTAATTATTTGTTATTATTTCTGTTTTAGTTTTCTTTATATATTTAGTGTAAAATAATAACACATTCATTCCTTACTATTATAATAGACACCGATTGTCAATTTGTTAAAACCCTATTTATAAATTATATATACTTAACATATTATAATAAACAAATAACTATTTTTATTTCAGGTAGAAGTTATATTTCCTTTCCATTTTACATTACAAGGAGATATACCGGTAACAGTAGCAACACTGCCCGTTGCACATTATCATTTTTAATAACATAAATATAAGAGCTCAATGTTGCATATAAATATGTATTATAAAATTAAAATTATTATTTCTGTTTCCCGACGCCTTTTATTTAGAAAATATAAAACAACATGGTTTACGTGACAATACAATTACCTATAAAATATATTTCAAAATGTATATAATACAAATTGCAGTTGATGTAATTCTAACAACTAAAAATAATTAAGCTATTGCATAGCTTCTATCGCGGGCCTTGAGCGTGGGGACCGAATCCAGAAATTCCGTAACGAAAAAAACCTAACACACCCCACTCCGACCGGCACAGCGGTGATACTTTTTAGTTTTTCCATCTATCGATAAATACCAGAACTTTTAATGACTTTTTGAAATATCACGCTTGTCTCTTTAGTTCAGCAACCCGCCTTTAGGTGGCATTGGTTGTATTGGAAAACTACCGTAATCAGCTGTTTGTGAGGAAGTATATAGGTGTATAGGTATTTATCATCTATGTACAACAGTGAATATCTGTACTCGTATAATTTGTGTACAAAGTGTTTTAAATATGAATAAACAAAGTGCATTTATTAATGAAGGAAGTCACGAAAAAATAGTGAAAGAAAATGAGTTAGTACTCTATATACATTCATTTTATTATTATTATCACAAATGCAGTATTATTTTTTGAAATAAAAAGAAAAAAATTAATTAATTTTTTTAATTTTTTTTTTAAATACTGCATTAATAAAATAAGTAAATAATTATAATTGCATAAGTTGTTAAAAAAGCTATGCAATAGCTTTACCGCGGCAGTCTCCGAATGCCACACGTCTTTTTTTATTATTGTAGCGAACATAATTTGGTTAGAAAATTTATCAATAAATATAATTATTACTATACAACATATATAGAAAGCAAAAGTATCCGTGCAAATTATTTTAAACGTAAAAAACTATTTACATGCATATAATGTTAAAGTATAAACGGAACGACAAGTAAACCTAAAAAATTCTATCACCAGAATTTAAAGTTCAAATACTATAAAAAACGAGTGAAAATAAAAAAAAATTATGAAAGAGAGGTTATGGATATGAGAATACATATTCTAATTTGCTACTATTTTACTGGCAACATTAAGTATCCGTATAAGAGCCACCTAGTGGTGTAGAACCAATAATAATTCATTGAATTTTATTACTTTTAATTTGAAAAAATGGTGTTTTGCAATATAGTTTAAATAATAAAGTTATAAAAAAATAAAATTGATTTTAAAATTCTATCTCATTTTTTACATATTATATGTACTCAGTTTCAAATTATAAAATATATAATTGACGACTTCCTCTTTCAATTACTTTTTTTAAGATAGCGGAAGTGGTTGGTCCGCCATAATCATTCGTGTGGGTCTGTGCTTGTGTGGTTTGGGTGTCTTTACCGGTGCCAACCATTATTTTTAATTAGTAGTAAGTTATGCGTATGAATCCAGACATGGACGATGACGAGAAGGGGTGAGTGTGTTTTATAATATTTGCGGCAATCTTTATGAACATGTTTTGTGGTGTGCCACCTATAATAGGTCAATCTGGCATGTTCGCTTGGTGTGTCGCATTTCACGGATAACCAGCAAGGTTTACAAAATAACGTAATGTGATGTTTAAATAGCCCTATATTGCATAGTTATTAGTGATCCTTTGGTTTCCCGTGTGTAATGTTTAACTATTCAGTTAAAAGCTACGAAATTTCAATGAAACTTTTACTTCACGCCGGGTAGCGGACACCGACCCCAAGCCTCGATGTACGAGTTGCGTGCTGCGATCATGGCACCTATAACTTTCCCATGATATATGACAATAATATACACATTTACCAACTGAAATTTACATATAAACTGTTTATATAACTATACATAAGCAGAAAAGCTGTGACGGTTTTATGATACATAGTGTAGAAAATTTAACCTTTCTGTGACAAATCGTTGCTTTCTCTTATCGCTGATTTCGCATTACAAATTCGCGGGTATGGTGATTTATAAAACCTACAATTTTTAAGAGTGATTGGCAAATGAGGTTATTAGATCAATGTTCGAAGTGCCGCGTAGCTCGGTCTCGATTGCCTACCTACAAGACGCGAAAGGTGCTGATTCATTTGCATACGGTAACATACGTTGACGAGTAATGTTCACAAACGTTAGTATAATGTCCATAATTTCGGTAGCATGTAATTTTCGCGCGTTCGTTTGTCGTTACGTACCTACGCTTGACGGCTATTTCACATATATCCACCATGAGAAATTCATTCATGCGGTCTGAGAAGGGCTTGCGATCGTTCGTCCTTTTCTGTTTTCATAATACAGATCGAGACAAAAGATAGCAATTAATTTCAACTGTAATTATTTGCGTGGTTGACAATCAATATGATTGGACCTTCAGAGATTCGTGATATCAGCCTATTAGACAGTTTGTGTTAATCGTGATAATAATTTACATTTGAGGTTATGACATCTGTTAGGAAATGTGAATTATCAGTAAAGACCAGTGCACACTTGTCTTAGAAAAATAAGTAATCGATTTTGGATTCTATTGTAGGTGTCATAAGGTATAAAAACCATCTACTTTCTAACATGAACATAACTTACAGAAATGGGAACTTTGTGAGGTAGCTTGATTCTATAGCAAACAAATATATCTATAAGAAATCTCTTGATCTCTCTATAAGAATCTCTTGTGCAAAATTTATACACATTTAAAAAGGTCAATAGAAGGCCAAAGCTCTGATAGATTGAAGTTATATTACAAGTTAAAAAACGGAGTGGCACTAAGTGAATGCCACTTTCACTTTGTAATTGTGCTTAGTAAGCAATAGATTACTGTACTGAGTATAATGAAGGTGTTTTTATGGTATCTTCCATAGATTTTTTCCACAATATAAAGATAAGATAAATTTATTAATGATTAAAGGAAATATATAATCTATGAAATTTTATTTCAATTCTTAGCTTGTTTAGTCATAAATTGATAACAGAAATGGACGGAATGGATATTCAAAGATATTTCCTATACATAAAATTTAATGTTTGTTATCTAACTAGGATTTCTTTTGCTACGAGATAGCAGTCGTCTGACAAACACTTGTGGCCTCAATCTGAATTTAAACTTTGTACGTTTGTTCTACTAAACCATACCTTGTTCTATTTTTTTTTATCAATCTCAATACTATTTGGTTTAAGTATCACTATTTTATGTATTAAAACAACCACTTTTTATAACAATATTTATTTGCATAGCAACAGTTTTCCTAGTTATATTTATATGTTGTATATTGTAGAATAACATTATAGTTACGTTTATTAATTAATCATTGGTAATTGGTTAACAACTATATAAATCAATCTGGATTATATAACATACTTTACTCATTGTCTTAGTGGAAAATGATTTTCGATTCAATATGTCAAGTCAAACTCCAAGGACATTTTTTCGAAATGTCACCGATAACAGGGCCTCATGTTGGATTGAAATGTTTTTACACATTTATACTTAATCTAGTGTATTGTGTGCATTAGTTTAATTTTCAAATGAATAATTGTGTATGGGAATGTACCAATAGCGTTCTAAATTCTCATAGTATGAAAGTGACGTTTGTTTATAAATCAAAATGAAAAGTATATGAATTCAGACATTTCATAAATTTTTTTTTTAATTATCGAAAATCAAAGTCTATCAGCAAATGAATATTGCTGCTTAATTAAAAAAAATCTTATATTACCTAGGGCATTACATTTTATAAAGCTAACCCAAAACTCGATTAAAGTTACTTTTTTGGCAACAAATTGGAAGCATATAATAACTATAATATATATGAGTATATAATAAAGCAGTGAAATGTTATAATAGAACATATAATAAAACTATAGATGCTTGAAGACAAGATGCTATCTCTAGGTGCCTATGGCCAAGTAAACTGTTACTAATTTTTTTTAAATATATGTAGATATTTTCAATCTATGATGTATTATTTATGTAATATAATTAAATTCACATTCAGAATTTATTTATTATCATTTACATTTTTCACATTTTAACAATGGCTTCCAAGCTGTGCAGATCCTTTATCTTGGTAGCCAGAAAACGATTCCACAATGTGTTTTACAAGAAGAAGCACCCTAGCGAGCCCTACACATTTGCAATTCATTAAAATTATCCAGATATATGTCTGTAAAGTTGTCCTGCCTATGAAAGTGTACACAACAGAAATATTGTCATGAAACAGAAAACTGTTCGTCGGAGGTCTGTCATGGGAGACATCCCAAGAGAACTTGCAGCGCTACTTTTCACGCTACGGTGACGTCATCGACTGCGTGGTCATGAAGAATAGCGAGTCTGGACGTTCCAGAGGCTTCGGATTCGTCACCTTCGCTGAACCGTCGTTGGTGAACGTTGTGCTGCAGAACGGGCCCCATCAACTTGATGGCAGGTAAGAGATGAGGTTTTGTTTTTTTATTTTTTATTTCTAGAAAAGATAACAATTTCAGATCCTAGGTCTTGTCATGTCTTTCAGCCTGACCAATAGAATACTTTCTCTATTGACTTTATGATGTGTCGATCATTATCGCCAAGATAAATCAGTGCCTGCTTAAATTAAATGTATGTAACTGGCATGCATGTTAATCATTTGAGTATTAGGGTTTCCTCGCTGCTTTGCTCGTATTAACATAGATTTGGTCTATTACTCAGAAATAGTATATTTTTATGTTGATGAAAGGTTCCCTATGTTTTTTTTGTACCCCTGATAACCTTGTATGCCAAATTTAATATTGATCAGTTTGGTAACTAGGGCATGATAGTGTAACAAACAAATATTATCATTTATAATATTAGTTAGGATTACCTTTTACTGTCCTCTTCAGTTTGTCAATTACATATTAAATAACAACTAATGTCATATTTTTTACTAAAAATTATAATGAGAGCTTTTGTTCTTTAAGTTTCACATGGTCCTTCGAGCATTTGAACCAACAAAGTCATGTTCGATTGAGTATGTAGGATATGAAAGCATGACAAACAAACTCACATTCGCTAATTATAATATTAGTTGGGTAGTATTTTTTGTACTGTCCAGTACAGTTGGACATTTACATATTAAATACCTCGCACATCAGTGAATGTTTTATTTATTACCAAGAATTATAAGCAAGATCAAAATTAAAGCTTCACAATGTCCTTCAAGCCGTATATAAACCCAAACAACATATAAAGCCTTTTTATGTGTGCATAAGTTATTTCGATAAGACTTCTTCAGAGATGTAATAATTTATGCTTTTCACAAATTAGAAAGCAGAATAAAAGCTGCAGCTACTCATAGCAAAAATGTAAGGAGTTTTAAATTATTATGTTATATTGAATAACAGTAGAAAGTTATCCAACGACTTCAATCAATCTGATAAGTAGGCTCCCGGGTAATATTAGATTACTTAACGATATTAGACTTTTTCCGAGTTCTTTTAGATATTTTACTTAAACATAAATTGATCGCATTATACTTGACTACATTGGTTAATAGTTGTTCATAGAAAAAGAGGTATTAGACGTGAAAAAAATCATTTTCTAAATGTATATATTTAATCACTTTACTCTAATTAAATCTAAAAACCATGATAATATTATCGTTACGCTACAGTTCTAAAAAGATGAGGGAAAAGAGTAAAATGTACTCTACCTTCAGAAACTTATTTTTATAGTTTTATGACAATACCCTTCATAAATTTTATTTTGGAACTAGCTTCCGTGTATGTTCGTTCATATTCATGAAAATAGATTTATTCTTTCGCGGGAAACATGCTAGAAATTAATTAAATGTGGGCTTTAATTTTTTTTATTGTGTCGTAAATACTTAACTCCTGTAACCCTAACCGATGTGAGTGTAGAGGACTTCTCGCCTCTTTTGTCGGTAAACGCCCCTCTCAAAAACCGAGTTTAGTCGTTTGGGAGACTCAAAAACAGCAGTTCCATCATTTGGGTGATTCAAAAACAGTAGTTCAGTCAATTGGGAGGTTAATTCTGAGAAACAGCACACATTTGAAGTTTATTTATGTGAGGACTATATTAACCAGTGAAAGAGTAAATTGCGATCTGCAAAGAACAGCAATTTGTGTGACCTAGTTTTTAAATATAGAAAAATAAATGAAACCGACCCACCTTTATGCAAATAAATTTAATCTGTCAATTCTGTTCATACCACGTGAATTTTAACATATAATTGTGTTTACTCCTACTTAATCTTCGTCTAATATTGTGTTCGTCGGACTTGTTGCAAATATAAGTTCTTTCTTAAGTGTAAAATATCGTCTTTGTACCTTTTGAAAGAGCAGTTGGAGCTAGCTAGTCGACGACACAACTATCACTATCACTACATGTATGAATAAAAAAACGTCTGCCACGTCTGTCTGTTTGTATGTTCGCGATAAACTCAAAAACTACCGAACGGATTTTCATGCGGTTTTCTCCAGTAGATAAACTGATTAATAAGGAAGGTTTAGGTATATAATTTGTCAAGTTTTTTTTATTATTATCCGGACGAGACAACGTCCGCCGGGGCCGTTAGTTTTAACTAAAAACGACATATTATTTAGTAAAATGTTATGAAATCATTTACGTGGAATAAAATTCGAGTAAACAACGTTTTTTTTAATATTCCAATAATTATGATATCGGATGTTTATAGTTGTGACTTCGGAATCATTATAATATGAGGAAATCTTTTGTGTTATTTACGTGCCAGTGATTATTTTGAGTTGAGATTATTTTATGTTACTCGGAACTAAGTATTGGAACTACGATTCTACTGTAACATTAGAGTTATTGTTAATGTAATTTTTTTTTAATGAAAATTAATTATACTAAAGATTGTTTTTTCGATCAGCATAAATTTATTATTGTTTCCTGTTTGTTAAATGCAATTACTCACTTCTGTTTACTTGGCAATAAACAAAAGTGCAATATTGTCAATCTTTTGTATAAATCTAATTACGTCACTGCATTAAACCTATATAAGAATACAAAAGAGTTTGGAAGCGTGCAAAAAAAATACTAGAAAGATATTCCAAGAACGCTAGCCAAGTAACAGCTGCGTAATTTGTATAAAACCATTTTTAGGTCTTCCGTTTTCTCTGGCGTTAATAATTAATCTTTCGGCTTTCGAATGGGACCAAATGGTCCCGCGCGTTTTTTAAAAAAAATTTAAATCTCCCGCCATCGGCAAAGGCATTTAGTACGTATACCCTATATAGGCCTATGGGTGTATAAATCTGTGGTCACAATAATATATTTAATTATATGCAAATTATATATGGTTTTATCATATATTTAAAATTATTTTCATAAATAATTATGGCTAATTTAAAATATATTTCATTTTTTTTTATGATCGATTAACAAATATTATATAGCTAATAATTCTTTGTAGCAACATCACGTTACACATTGACAGTTTCCTGGGAGAATGTTGAGTTATTTATGAGTGCTAGGAGTAATTGTTCTGCATTTTTTGGGTTCCTTTATGTTATACAAAAATATTTTTCATTTGCATAATAATTGTATACACTAACAAAATGAAACTGGTTTTATCTAAGTTTAATAAGTTCGCTGTGTACACAAACTTGAACGTCGTTTCAGTAGATAATTAAGAAGATGTTATTTATATGTTGTGAGAGTATTGCAACAATAGTTGTGTGTATTTTATTTACAACTTTCATATTCTATTTTAAAAAAAAACCATAATTCTGTAATGTTTATAGGTGCTCTGTATATGAAGAGCAGTGGTCATAAATATCACTATCATTTTTAGTTTTTCATTTTGTATACATTCTTTTATGATACTTAATAAAATGTAATTGTATGTAATCGTTTTATTTCTAAATCAGTTTTGAAAATTGTTATATAAAGTAATAAGTATAAATTATTGAAATTTATTTTTATTTAAAAGTATAATTATAGTTTTTGAATTTCATTGGTGTCTGCTTATATTGTAACAATCTTATTGTATGGTTGATTAGTATAAAAAGGGCCACTATAGGAGAAATACTCTCAAGACATGATATTTATGCCTTTTTCACATCAATACCAATTAATTTTTAGAATGTAATATGACTATCAACGTTGCTATATATTTCATAAAAAACTACTTCCTTGCATATTAGTGAAACAAAATGTTTTTGTTTTAATATTAGGACAAGTGAATTGATAGGTATGGATTTTGTTTTAGTCTTAAAGGGTTATATCTTTAGCTAGGTCTTAGTATATTTTCTTGCAATAAGTTTTATATGAAATAAATAGGGAGGAAAATAGTAAAGTAAATTGACTAAAAAAACTGCTGCTATCCTATTCATACGTCTAAATTATTAGATATTCAATTTTAAATATTTATATTATAATAATAATTTAATATTTATTTAAGTATTTCATGTAAAATATTTTTTCTAACCTAAAAGTATAAATACAATAAATATATTGTAAACTTCATGGTTAAGTAAAAAAAAAGTTCTTAGGAGTGAAAGAATAATTTAATAATATATTTTATACAAAAATTGTAATTTTACATTATATAATTTATTATTATTCAAATCTTGTAATAAATTCAGTATTTTTTTAAAACTTATGCTGCCAAAATGTTTGCTAACCTGTGCGTCATAAGGTCTACTTTCGTTTGTATGGAGCTTAAATCCTTATGGTTTCCGTCACTGGAGTGGTTAACATAGACTGTATGAGATTAAACCCTTCCTTTTTATTCCATACCGTTTTGCTAAATTAAGTACTAGGCAACGCGGTCGAGTAGTTTGCCCGCCGAAATAATTATTCCATATTCACAGATTCGAACCGTTTACCAAAGATTTTAAAAGAATTTGCGTACATTTCCTGATATAAATTGGTAACACTATCGGCTGACGATGAAGGAAAACATCGTGAGGAAACCTGAACCCGAGGAATCTGTTCTTGTAGTACCACCGTATATGTGATAAAATATAGAACTGTAGATTTCTCGTAGTTTGATATCATCAATATGCCATGAGCTGGCATGGTCATTACCGCTTTACCTTTACCTAGGTCTTTGATTCAGCAAAATGTGCCTCACAGGCTGTCATTAATTACTATTTGTTATTTTATATACTAAAAACGTTAAATATCCACATCCAGGCAGTGCTGTCGGCTATACTGCTTTCAGTACGTTCAGATGTTTGTGGGATATTAAAGCAAATTAGCATATACTTCTTATTCCAATGAATAATGAAGTCTACAAGATTTGCGACAAGAAAATAAATATCACGCAGTTAAAAACACTTACAATCGTTTATTTTGATCTATACCTGATTTTTTATAATATCTATACACATAGATGAAATGGAAGTATCTCTTTGTAATGTAGAAATAACAGCATTTTACTAGATGCATGTAAAAGTATATACGGTATTTATAACAAAAAACATTTTTTTTTAATTTTTGTCTGTTCCCATTAGGCTCCGAAATGGTTATGCCAATTTTGATGGAACTTTCACTGGCAGATAGCTAATGTTATAAGGAGTAATTTAGGTTTACTTTTATTTAAACAAATCTGGAACCCAATGATTATAAACTAAAGTAGAAGTGTCTAGAAATACGCGCGCCTCGTGTTAACATTTATACTGATTTTTGTGGTTGAAGTGGCGGGTAACAGCTAGTTAGAAATATTTTTTGGATCATGTTCATAAGGAAAAATAGTTTGAATTTATGCCAAATTATTTACCTACTTTGTATATGAGTGTGTTGAAAGCGGTAAGTTGTTAACAGATTTGCTTAAGTAATTCGTGAAAAGGAACGTTATTATTTCGAAGGCGTATCTTATTACGCAATACAATAAAAATCTCGTTTCTCGCCCAATTTTTTAAATGCAGTTCAATAAAATTTATCTGGCCATTATTTTTAACCTCCTAAGGGCCAAGCTATAATGATCGAGATGAGATAAAAACCCAGTGTGCCATATGTTTTCACATGTTAGTTTTTTTTTTAAATGAAAAACTCAAACTAATATTTTTATCTCTTGGTCATTTTAAATATACATAGGGCATTTAGATTATCCCGAGTGTTAAATGAAAGGACATTTTTAGACAATATTTTATTGAATAATTTATATATTTATTAGGAAAACTAACAGCTATAATGTACAATACATTGTAGTTATTAGAATAGAAAATATCAAGCCATTTATAAGTCTTCGCCGATATATAACAGAATACATTAACTTGCATTATATGGTATTAGGTAAACATTATAATAAACTAGCGGGCCCGGCAGACGTTGTCTCCCCCTGATTATAAAAAAAATCCTGGACAAATTATATACCAAAACGTTCCTCGTGCATCACTTTATCCACTGGTGCATTGTATGAAGATCCGTTCAGTAGTTTTTGAGTTTATCGCGAACAGACAGACTGACAGACGCGGTAGGGGTATGTTTTATACTATGTAATGATTCAAAACTATTAATAGTCTATTTGTATTTGAAATCGCCATCATTAAAGAAGGTGCTTGCTAAAAACGTAATAATATGGTGGTTGCGCCGCTTTATGTATATTTGAAAATCCCCGCAAACACAGTCCACTTAAATTCAGCATAGAGATAAACGTAATGTAAAGAAACAATGACTATTAAAATCATCTGAATATATTAAGTCAATTCACTTATCTACTTATCTCTCGTACTTAAGTCGCTTCGTCATTAAAATTACAATAACTCTTGATATAGTGAACCGATTTTAATGAAATCAAAACTAAATGTTACCCCAGGATATATGCTTTATGATTTTCTTGGTGAGGTTTTACCGTGAACGCAGTACTTTAGCAATGATGCGTGTCCAAACATACAGACGGACAGACATTTCTAAAAATGATTAAATGGATTTTACTATACCTGTAACAATTTTTTTCACAAAAATCTAAAAAAAATACAGGCACGTTAGATTTCCATTGTTATTATATGTTTAGATATAGATTCTATCAAACTCTTTCTTGCCATTACGTACGCTTGCCGGCAACTATTGAAACCAACCCCATTAATTAAGTTATTAACTGTTATTACTCTGCAGAAACTCTTTGATTATTAGACTACATAAACATACCGCAACAATAACATGACTGTTTTCTTTACTAATTATATTATGATGACTATAAATTAAATTTAACATACTAGTTTAAACAAAGCCCTGAATGAATATAGATTAATGTTCTAAGTATACTGCGATAAAAAAATTGCTATTTGTTTATGTGACAAATATATTATATGCAAAAAAATTATCGATAAAGGGAATTTTTTATACTGCGTATCATTTTATTACTTTATTATGAAATCATTGCGTTTATTACTTAGTAAAAGTAAGTACGTGGATTTTAATAATTAGTATTCAAGGTTACTCTGCCAGTAAGTTACCTACGGGTTTTTCACTTCAAACTGTTTCCAATTTAACTCTCGCATATTATGTATTTGTTGTGAAATATTATAAAAAAGTATGTTTGAATAAAGTGAAATCAAACAAACATTTCTCATATTTGTCACATCTACAAGTAACAATTACAGTTCTACTTCATGAACAAAGGACTTCATACAACGCCATCTAGGCAATTGAGTAGGTACTATATCTATAGTCAAGTAATAATTCTTTTATTTTTGGCAACCAATTTTTCATAGATTATTACTACCCTTGTCGAGTAGGTAGTGGTATATTACAAGTTTTATGTAATCATTTCAATGAACTAACAAGATGGTGGCCGTCTTGTTAGAACTTTCCAGGCAGTTTTTGTGGCAACTCAAAATCTATACTCTGTGGTATTATTTCTGATTCACCTCACTAGTGCACAATAACCAAACTATATTACATAAAACACCACCGATATTACACAATATAGTGCCAAATAACTTAAGATTATGAATAGGCTATAAAGACTACTGTATGGTATTCCAAGATCTCGCTAAAAAGTCGTAATTATTGTTTTTCAAACTAAAAAACCGTTTAGGCGTCTTGTTTATAAATTTGTCGGATATATCTCGGTCAACGTATACTGTGTGTTATATAGAACGATCGACCCGAAGCCGTGCAACCCGCGCACGCTGCAGAAGCCCAAGCGCGGCGGCGGTTACCCGAAGGTGTTCCTCGGCGGGCTGCCGTCCAACGTCACCGAGACTGACCTGAGAGTGTTCTTCGGACGTTACGGCAAGGTCATGGAAGTCGTCATCATGTACGACCAGGAGAAGAAGAAGTCGAGAGGTATGTTGAATTTTATTCTACAGTTTGGATGTTAGGAGTGCTCATTCAGTGGTCGAACTTGCACCATAGAAAAAACTCTCAATTTTTTTTTATTGGTAACACTAAAGCTCGTCAATAGCTACCTACTAAAGAGTGAAGAAAATCGGATTAGAAACAAAAGAGGGACATGTTCTTACCTGTTCTCCCGCTGCCTATTTATATATATAGATAATTGGAAACATCTGAGATTATTCTCTTTTTGTCATCTGTTATATAGCCGTTTCGATAATGGGTTGCTTTCTTTCGCCACTTCCAGCAAATATTGCTTATATATTTTTTTTTTTCTCGAACTGACTACGCTATTGACCAAGCAAGGTCTTAACAGCTTCACCGGACTACTAAAGCGAGCGCTTAAGGCACTCAGCCGATTTTATTTTGACAACGAGCTCAAGGATGCGCGGCACACCTCGGCTTTGGCTGTTGCCTGATACATGCAATTCGCGACCTATCTGAGCTAACCTAAGCTGAGCTAACTATTCATACATATATGAGTTGTTGAAACATATATGTGTACCAAGCATACATACCTCAACAACTCTTATATATATTTCGTATTGGATAATATTCTAAACTATTTCAGTTTGATAAGGGAAAAAAATAAAACCCTTCCACTTGCATGTGTAAGCGTGTATGCGTGCTCGTGCGTGGAGGTGATATGTGTAATGTTGTCGCAGTGATGTAAGATTTTGTGTCACTGTATCACGCGAGCAGCACACTCAAGGGCTCCACGCCGAGGGAACGGACCTAGGCTTGAGCCGCTGCCGAGGGGGGCCTAGTCAAATATTGCTTATGAATCACTTTTTTTAGTGGACAATACCACGCACATTTGCATTGAAAAAAAATATCATTGTACTTTTATCATGTTTCACTCTTTTTAAAAAGGAATTTTGTTTTTTTTTCTTTTTTTGCTTTCCATTTTCTCAACTGACACAAAGTAACAATGCTCATAACATGTTACTTTGCTGTGCGGTTACTTAAGGTACTTAAAGTTGGAAAAGTATACTTTATATGTTTTAGCATTTGACAACAATCTCACCTGATATTAAATGACAATTGGGTCTAAGATGAAAGTGCAGCTGTCGGAACACACCTATAGGTGCTGCTTGGTGACAGACTTAGGTAGTAGCTATCGGAATTAGAAAAATCCCTACCACCATGATATAATTTCATCACAAATGTTTTCCTTCATCGGTAACTGCAACTCATTTCAAGTTCATCACGGAGCCATCATAACTTGAAACTGACAGAGAAGGTGCTCCACCTAGTCCTCTGATTATGGGTGCATACGTGCCTCTTTACTGCTGGAGAATAAACCGTCTAGTTAAATTTTATCCATACCCAGTTTAACGAGTTGTTATGAATCATCCGCTCCTGTTATCACAACAAAACCTTTGAATGTTCTACATATTGTGAAATGATGATAGTATAGTGGTAGAGCGATAGGAGGCCACATGGATGGACAGGTCTTCGAATTCTAAAATGAGGTCGAGTTTATAATGAAGATCTTGAAACTGTGCCATAGTCATAGGGTCTTTTTAATTCCCATCTTACCAAGGAACACTTTCGAGTTGAAAATGTACCAAGCATGTATAAGTGTGTTCCTATAGCTGCACTTAAGAGCAAGTATGTCTCTTAGGTGTAGTGTTTCAACGTTGTAGGCCACAATTTTATTATATAAAATTGCGGTCTATCTTTATATATAAATTTCTTCTTTATGTGTGTATGTCACTAAACTCCGCCTAAACGGCTGGACCGATTTTGATGAAATTTTGTGTGCGTGGATCCGAGAATGGCTTAGATTCACAATTGGACCCGGTAGGAGGGGCTGCGGTAGACTTTTAGGGTTTTGTTTTATTTTCAAGGCAGGATAACGTCCGCCGGGCCCACTAGTATAGTATAAAATCCATTATATTATCATTTTTTTCACTGATAATGGTATGAAAACTGTACATTTTTTGCAAATTAAACATCAACTGTACTTGATACAATATACAGTACAGGTAACGGTATTTAATAATATCAATAAAAATCAGTCAATACTGTTCTTATTTTATTAACCTCATTCCTGCCGTCGTTACCTACACTTTTTAAAATAAAATTTAAAATTGAGCTGGCATTTATTGAAACACCCCATTAAATAAACTCTGATTACCATATAGAAACTTCATAATTATTGGACCATCTAGACTTCTAGACAGACTGCTATAATAATTATCATAATATACATAAATTAACGTTTCACTAATAATCTTAATATTATATTATTTATACTCAAAATCCACATCCAGGCAGTGCCTTCAGCAGGTTTGCTGTCGGTACGTTCAGATGTTTGTGGGACATTAAAACGGCAAATAAGCATATACTTTTTATTCAAATGAATAATGAGTCTACAAAGTTTGCTACATGAGAATATAACGTATAGTTTTCTTCCTTTTTGGAACGAAGTTCATTAACGTGGCTTGCGGTATGAGTTTATTATTAGAAGTCGTCGCATAAAGGAAAAGCCCTATGCTTCGTCCATACGACTTAAGTCTCTTTCTATTGTATAGGTGTTAGATGCTTGTGCTTGCAAGTATCGAAATTCGAGCAAATTAGTATTGCCAGTTGTATTACCTCAATATTGAACACGTGGAAATTTCATGAAAACTCTTTGAAGTGGAACTTGTGAGAGTGCTTTGAAATTCTGATCGGCAACGTTTTTGTATGACGAAAAGTGGTGGGGGTAAACACTGTGTTTGGTACAGTGTCGAACACACTGGTTCTCGTCGGATCACTGAAGTTAAGCAACGACCGCCTGGGAACACCGTGGCCCCTTTTGATTTTTGTTGTATTTTTTTAAAATTAAAATGTTACCCTGTAATATAAAAGTTTCACTTCTATTGTGTGTCTTTTTGTGACACGCCCTCTTCTTTGTAAAATTTTTTTAAAGATTTATTTTGTAATTTATAATTCACTATTTTACATCTAATTCTTTCTAAATGAATATATTCTCCATAAATAGTAAATGAAACTTTTGGATTTGATTCTTTACGAAATTTACTTTGAAAAAAAAAAAAGAAAAAGAAAAAGGGTTATACAGAGAGAGAGAATTGCATGGAGAGCATAACGTTTTTACATTACGTGACGAAAATATAGAAACGTAGTCAATTTAAAATTCCATATTGAATTATACTCGGAGTTGGAAAACTTCGCTCCTGAAGGGATTTTACTCACCACACCTTTTTTCAAAATTTAACTGTTCTCATAGAAACACTTGCTTACTGTCGATCGATCGATGTATTATAACATCATTATTGTGTTAGTTGTAATTTTTAAAAACTAGAATCGAGTTTTGTGTTGCTTTGACAAACATACGAATTAATCGGTCACAAAGTACTCCCAGATCACACAGCTATCAAATGTTTTAATGCTATAGTTTTTATTTTAAAACACCGATAAAACATTGTTGAAGTGTATTCCGGGTGATGAATTCATTTTAGAAGAAACCGGTGATTTACTTAAACAGCGTAACAAAATAATTATTATGTTAAAAAAAGTGTGTGTGTTCTTATGTACACGCGTTAGAAGTTATACTTCTTTGGCGTAACAAGATAAAAATCTTTTCAAAAATTTTATCTTACGCCTTATTCTACGTTTGTAGAAAAAACGACACTAACAATAGAAAAAGGTATTTAATACATTGAAAGTTTTAATACAAAGAAACAAAATGTTGACGTAAAAATTTACTCTCATCATTCCCTAACGCGCCAAAAGAAGTATTAAACTTCAATAATATTTTTGTAATAAATTCACTCATATACAACGAAAAAACATTTAAAGTCTAAATTAAAAATTATTGAACTATATATCCTTAATGGTGACAACGGAAATTAATTATTTTATCAATTACATCCTCAAAAAATTTGACTACATAAGCTATACCTATTTGATGCTTAGTTTACAATAACCCCTCGGTTGTTTTTTAAGACCCAATTATCAAAATGGCACCTCATGTTTTTAAATATCTAGCCCAGGCATACTCAACTTGCGGCCCACCGGGGGTCTTTGTAGTTGGCCCACCCGATTATACTTTGTTTTCAATTATTTTAAATTTTGCGCCCATCAGAAAAACTATGAGCACACTGAGTAAATTAAATAGATCCAAGATAACCCGACCGCGATGCGTTCCGTATGATATAAGGGTAAATTTTTCACTACATTAATACGTGGTTAATTTGAAATTACGTTTTTTTTTTAAATTTAAAACCTAAATATTTGTAGTTTGCGGCCCGTAAAACAATGAGTGAAACGTGTTCGTGGCCCCTTTAAAAAATGGTTGAGTACGACTGATCTGGCCAGTTTTTTTTAAATTATAATTTTACATTACATAATCTGTTATTGTTTATTAAGTTTTTCCAATTTTGTATTATAATACGGTTTTTTTTTAACTTATGCTGCCAACAGTCTGTGGACCAGTGCATCATGAGGTCTACCTTCGTTTGCATGGAATTTAAACACTTATGCTTTTTATACAGTCCAGGATTTAAGCTAGAATCAAAATCAATACAGAATTCACGTTTCTCGCCTCGAGACGTGATGTTAATGGATAATCACGTGACAGTTACGTGAATGGAAAATTTAAATTTATGCTTGTGAGGCATTTGGTGTGTAACATTTTTGAGAAATAGATATTGTACAGTAACATAAATATTAACTTAAAGGCGATAAATTAATAATATCTAATATAAAATTGATTTCCGTGAATACCGATAAAATTCTTAAAGTAAATCTGCAGAAATATACGTTTTTTTTTAAATTTTTTTCTACATTTACGTTCCTGTTGCTCTAGTACCATAGTCGATAAGGTTAACACATATTTTTCTCTCTATACTTCAGTCTTCCTCTCATTCTATATCCATTTCATCCTTCACGCTCTTGTCATGATTTTCAAATCTTCTCATGACATGCTCATTGATTATTACATCTGTATTTCTGTCATTAATATTGTAGTATACCGCGACTATATTATCGAATTCGAAACATATATTACGGTGATGTCTATCCCTGGTTTAGTTTTTCTTTTTTTTCTTAAAAAAAAACAAGTACAAAGAAAAGCAATCTTGTCTACATCAACAAAATATGGAGTTTTTGTAATGGTGTCTACTATTGATTATTCTTTTTTTAGGCTTTGGATTCTTGTCGTTCGAAGACGAAATATCCGTTGAGAGAGTCACCCAGGAGCATTTCATCAACCTCAATGGGAAACAGGTAATAAACAACTCTAATTTATTACATTAAAACGCAATATCCTGTAAATAAATTATTAAAATCACACTTTGTGGCTTACGGTCCCCAACCGTAAATTATGGATATGCATATCCTGAACATAAATTTGATTTTCGTTTACACTTTCTCTCTACGCTTTGTCCTTACAAACTTCTTTGGAGGCGTCGATTAATTATGTCAGGGGTTTCGGGAGGGTAGAGGGTTAAACTAAATCTCACTTGGGAAAGAGGGTTTCGGCAAATATCACGTAATATTTTTTTCACGAAAAAAAATGTGTGAAAATATGAGAAAATCAGATAGTTTTTAGACTAAAATATGCCTACATCTGACCAGTGCTTCTGTATATTAAAATCCATGAATAGATATTAAGTTGTTTAGTATATAGTTGAGACAAATCTCATGACATTCCATCAGGGGGGCAGGGTGATTAAAAATCCTTAAACTCCTCAATTAATGGACGACTCCTTACGTGGCGTAGTGGTAATCGTGAAACGTTTTATGGAAACGATACAGTAATTCTAATTGATGTGTCCCTGTTCCGATGAACCTGTATTAGCCTTTTTAGGGTATTAATATTTTCGGAACAAATAACCTGTAGAAATCCTTCTTTTTGTGAATTTTGAGGCGATCATAGCTTGTTGATAGCATGATCGGTCACCACGTCGATCGATGTAGATTCGAGAATCCTAGCAACTGAATTTGTGGTGTGAATCTTAATCCTTATATATCTTATACACATACTAGACAATGGCAGTAATAATGTCTTAAAAGATTTGTTGCTAAAAGTAAATAAAGTCGATGCAGCTCTAGGGACTGTCGACTGAGGTGAAAAATGGAATAACTGTGTTTTCTTTTGAATTTTTAAATTAATTATAGTGTGCATTATTTAAATTTCATAATTTTATACCTATTGAAATTAATAACATTAGTCTGTTATTCACATATATTGACACTCGGAGCAATAATTATACACATTTTATTAAGTAATCAAACAAAGTATGAGCTGCACAGTCTCAATACGAAATATCAACATTATATGTACACAGGCTACTATGCTACGTGTCGCTAGTCTGACGCAAGCGCAAAACGGTCTGTCACGCTTACTATCATGTCATGACGTGTATCTCCTGCGAAAAAATGACCACTGAACGCGCCTTGAAAAGTTTTCACTTCAAAAAATTGTCAACGAGTAGGACATAACCGACGACGTTGATGAGAGATTTACGCTTAACCGTCGAGCAGGTGGAGATAAAGCGAGCGGAGCCGCGCGACGGTTCCGGCAAGCTCGGGTCCGGCGGCGGGATGGGGGGCATGGGGGGCGGCGCCATCTCCGCGCCCGGCGACGCGCCGCAAGCGGGCCAGTGGGGGCCGCCCGCCGCCGCGCCCATCAACATGATCCAGGGCCACAACGGACAGATGGGCGGCCCGCCGATGAACATGCCCATGGCCGGCCCTAACATCATGCAAGGGTCAGTATAATAAACAACACGCATCTACTTTGCTTTGCAACAATTTTCTTCTTTTTTTTTTTCTATCATCGATATACAAAAACCCAAGATGCACACTTAACGTCTCAAAGCCGGCACACTAAAACTGTACATTTTTCCTATAAGAACGATATTACTATAATGAGCTAATATGAGCAAAATATGTAATCAAGGTGTCGTAACTAACTCCTAATAAACAAAGATTCACTTCCAATCATTGATATACAAAAACCCAACTTAACGTGTCACAGCCGGCACACAAAAATGAGTGCGTAACTTTGGATTATGCAGTCCTTTCAAATAGTCTCGCGTCGCTTGCGTCCTTGTAAAAACAACTTTATATCATTCAGATAAGGTTGAATTTGCGAAATCATAAGCTTATCGCATAACTATAACCACGTATGTATATTTGGGGAGTTTTTGCGGCCGGTTTTGAGAGCTACTTTTATTCGAGTCTGTGCGTCTTGGATTTTTATATTTCAAAGTTTTTTATGTTTTGTTTTTATTTTGAAACTAGCTGTGCCCCGACTCCGTCTGCGTGGAACCTAATGTAAATAAAAAGTGCATTATAAAATCATTTAAATGTATTAAATCCATTTAATTATCCACTTGTTCCTCGTACTTAAGTCGCGTCGTCCTTAAAATTACAATAACTTTTGATAGAGTGAACCGATTTTAGTGTACCTAAAATTAAATGTTACTTTATGATTTTCTTTGTGAGGTTTTATCGTCGACGCAGTACTTTACCAGGAATGCGTGTTCAAAGAAATAGACATTTCTAAAAATTATTGAAATGTATTTTATTACTTATTCAAAGATACCTGCAACAATTGTTTTGACAATAATGTAAAAAAGTACAGACACACTGGATTTACGTTCTTATTATATGTATAGAAGATGAATATGCTAGTCCCAGTGTTCCTTGTTCTTTCTAGGTTCATATTCTGTGTTGTTGATGAGAACAATACTAGGACATATAGTACCTTGGTGTCATCTGAACAAGGTCCCATTAAGAAACTGATATAAATGTGTTGACAGTTTGAATTTAGCGCACTTGAGAGTATTATTAAATGTATCCTTCATAATGTAAATCCACTATTGGTCCTAGCTATTGGTCGAAATTCGACCATAATCGATTAGTTTTTTATGTTTTCACATTATTCAGGTCTTTTTGTCAAATAATGTATGTACTATGTTTAAGTTTGTGAATTTGTTCGTGTTTCGAATTTCTTTTTATTAATATCACGAAAACTCGTCAATACAGTACACAACAGCTGTTACTCTTTAAACAGTCACGGTGTATATATCGATATTGAATTATTTCAGATCGGAAATAGGTTCTCCAAGTTGTTTAAATGAAGATGGATTGATTCAAGATTTTCATAAGGAATAGTTTGTTTTTGGAAGAGGTTTATGCAAGTATGGTGTTGGTGGTTGGTTGTGACAGGTACCAAGGTTGGGGCACGTCCCCCGGTCAGACGTCGTATGGCGGGTACGGCGCGGGCGGGGCGGGCGCCGGCCCCGGGAACTACCAGGGCTGGGGCGCTCCGCCCGCCCCGCAGGCGCCGCCGCACGCGCCCGCCTGGCCCGCCACCAACAACTACACGCAGCACACGCAGCCGCCCGCGCAGGGCTACGGCAGCTACGGTGAGTGCACCGACACCCCTCCCCTACACACATGGCACAATAATCACATCACATCCTGGCAAACTATAAACTGCCTCAGGATTAGTTTTCTTGATAACTTTCAAGAAAACTTTAAAAGTATATTTACACGTGAACAAGACAGTTCCAACTGATAAATGTCAGTGTCATGCTACTCTCTGTCGATTAATTTGACAGGTGTCATACTACTCTCCGTCAATTTGACAGCAGCTGTCATACAACTTTGTCATTTTGACAGATGTCATGCCACTGTCTATCAACCAATCAAACCATTAGATGTTGAGCAATTACAAGATCTGATGATTATGAAAAGAAAATACTTGTTTTATTGTGCCATGTTCTTTATCAAACACTCACACACAATCGAACATACACATCCATAGAGACACACAGTACGCATCTGTGCCTATTTCGAATTCTACTTTATGCAGCTATGCGACTACATATTTTTCATTTTAGAATTTAATTTTTTGTTCTTATTTTGATTTTGTTTATTTTTACTGAAACAACACCAGTTGCCAATTCTATATACATTTTTTAAACATTGATAACTTTTACTTCAAATTTGGCTAAGAATATACATAGTAACGGTACATAAGTTCTGGGACTCAATGAGATCATGACAAAATACAATAAATGATCAGTATTATCGCATAAAAGATGAGTCCGTGTATAAACGGTATATGAATTTGTTTGTATAGCCAACTACAGCTCTGGTCCGGCGGGCGCGTCCGCCGGCGGCAGCTGGACTAACTGGAACATGCCGCAGAATTCCAACTCTACTGGCTCTGGTGAGTTCATTGTATTCAATCCGTAGTAAATCGTAACACATAAAATCTACTGGCTCTGGTGAGTTCATTGTATTCAATCCGTAGTAAATCGTAACACATTACAGTTAGGTAATAGACAATGTGGCGCAGAGCTGTGTACTTGTAGCTTTATGTCAATATATCACATAAAATTACACATACAACAATTATATAATTTATTACTGTATTTATATGTAAGTGAAGTTTGTTAACACACTTTTGGGATGGGGGTATGAATTAAATAATCACGAATGGAAGTTAAAAACGGTTCTTGTTGGCTACTTAATGTATTTTGTGGATTTTGAGAGTACTAGTGTGCAAGTGCAACAGTTTGTGTGGACTATAAAGACCACATGATTAAATTAACCTTCTCTTTATATTTGAATTCATGAAAAAATACTGGTCTTTCAAATACAATAAAGTCTAAATAACTATTTACTGTATATGCGGAATCAAATATTGATACAAATTTAATTTGAAAACCTAATAGCGTGACGTAACGTGATAAGGTTCGTTTCTGGCAACAGCACCTTTCCGTCTTTAAATAATTCTCTCTGTATGTATCCATAAACACACATACAGGCACCCATCGTTTATTAAACTTTTAAAACATTAGCAACTAGTACTTGGAAAGGTTATAATTAAACCTTTGTGAGGAAAATGAGTTTAAGAATGTAGAGAAAGTTACATTTGTGTATATACTTAAGAAGCACATTGTGCTGAAAAAAACGTATCAGGGTTTTATTGTTATTACTGATGCTGTTGTATTATCACGTTATGATACGAATGAACGATGTCACTTTAAATGATTTTGTTGACAGAAACTAGGATCGACTGTTATAGATAGCGTCACGTTTTAGTTTTAAATTTATTTTTCAACTCCAGTTTATTGTATTGTGCAAGTGTTTTATTCAATTCAACATGTAATAACTCAGTCCCAGCAACATAGCACACCACAGCAATTTTATAATTAACAACCGAACAAAGGACGATTGGTAGTTATAAAAGTGAAATATTTTTTTTAATTTGGGTTAGTTTGATGGTGAATCAGTATGTAACGGTGCGTGCGTGCGTGCAGGTTCGTACGTGCCGCTGTCGGAGGGCGGGGAGATGTACGGGCGCGGCGCCGGCGCCGGCACTGCGGCCGCGCCCCTCACCACCGCGCTCTCCTCCGCCGCGCTCTCCAAGTCCTCTTCTGCGGACTACTCCGCCTACCAGCAGTACCCGCCCGCCTACCAGCAGGACCAGGTGCGTCACATCTAATCTTAGCACTCACACTTCACTTAACATATACACATTCTCTGTACGCTTACACTTTACACAGATTCCCCTTACGCTTACACTTTACACACATTCCCCTTACGCTTACACTTTACACACATTCCCTTTACGCTTATACTTTACACACATTCCCCTTACGCTTACACTTTACACACATTCCCTTTACGCTTACACTTTACACGCATTCCCTTTACGCTTATACATTAGCCATACAATTTACTCGTACACATTCCCTTTACGCTTACAATTTCGCCATACAGTTTACACCTACTCATTCACTTTAGCCATAAAATTTACACGTACACATTCCCTTTACACTTACACTTTAGCCATACAATTTACATGTACACATTCCCTTTACGCTTACACTTTACACTTACACATTCAATTTAATAGTATATTATTAAAGGGGGGATCCGTGTATTTAAGATATTATTGAAAAGAAATCGATTGTTTCTTATATTCAGTCCATGGTTATTACCTCATCATTCTCTCAATCCAATTGGCTACAAAAAATCTATTAAGTATCCGATACTGGCGTAAGAACTTACACGGAACCTCGCAAACGCAATATTTGTTTTATTATTGACGTCGTTTTTATAACAAGTACTTGACTATTATAAAAATGATCTATTTTTAATACATAACCAAGTCACTAACGTATAAAAAAGCGACGACAGTAATAAAGGTGTAAATTTTATTTCTTCATGAAGTTACGAGCAAAGCACATAAAAAATTCACGACTGTAGTGTCAGAGCATCTTGAAAACAAAATAGTAATGTGCTTTCCTCCTCTAAGTACATTTTCTTCGGAGAGTAAATATGTATTAGACGGAAAGAAGGAATCTGACGGATTTATAGATAGAGAGATGGTCTCTTTATAAATCGGTGGCGGTTTTTTCTTGAGATGTATTTCTAATCTGTTGTTATTATTGAAAAGTTTCCACTATGAGATATGACGTAATATTTCTGTTTTTCGTTTTCCATTTTGATTATGAATACATCTCGTTTGTGATATACTTTAGCATGAACCAAAAAGTACAGATTTTAATAAGAAATTTTTCTTCAGTATACGTATATATATAAATTTTTTTTTAATCGGTGTTGGGAACGATCTTTTGCCAACAAGCATCCGTGTTTGTTTTGCCTCACGAGTTATTAGTTTATATGACAGTAGAAATTGATTTTTTGAATTTTGTGTGATGGATTTAGTTTTCACGCTTTCTGCCATTGCTTTCATGCGCTTACAAAGGAATGTGTTTCTGCAATATTTGTTTTTGTTTTGAATTATACCTGAATAAAATAGCTTATTGTATGTGTGAGAATCTCTAATAATTAAAATCGTTATCTTTTTTAAATGAAATGACTACTGGATGTTAGTCTTTTAGGCCATCCTCTATAACAATTGTAGGAATAATAATTTTTAAAAGTATATTTTATAATTAATCTCACATATATGTTAAACTGTTTCTTTTTGGTAATAACTTAATTTTTTTTATTAACTCAATTCAGCTGATGTCATGTGGTTGGTGGGTATGATAATCCAAGTAATAAATATATTTAAAAAAAATCTTCAACGGTAGCTGAAAAAACATACATTCAAGTTGACAAAGTCACATATAAAACAAACAGTAATTTAATGACAACACATACAGTTAGTATGGATAGGTATACACATTACATAGATATTAACACATGGTCAATATGTCCTTTGTATAGATATCTGTTATAATTAAAGTTTAATTTTATTCAAGGAGATGA
Organism: Antheraea yamamai; assembly: GCA_036509395.1. Taxonomy (NCBI): domain Eukaryota; kingdom Metazoa; phylum Arthropoda; class Insecta; order Lepidoptera; family Saturniidae; genus Antheraea; species Antheraea yamamai. The sequence goes on along the minus strand of AP028444.1, from coordinate 2,661,705 downwards.
ATTATAAAGTATTTCGTTCCTTGACATATCAACTTTCTTATATAATATGCCAAATTTCATTACCGGTAAAAAAATATACTTTCACGTTATAATTTATGGAATTAAAATGTTTCTTACATTTGTGAGGGATAATCTTGGAAACCGCTGAAACAATTTTGAGAATTTCTTATTGCATATCTGTACGCTTTTACATCTATAGGTCTTAATCAGTAGCTACACTATTGGGGTATGCGATAAAGTGAAGTCGATACAAGGGTTAATATAGGTTTACAAAATTATAGTAAAAAATAAATAAAAGACAGTTGCACTGTTTATCCGTTAGAAATATACAGTAGTTCCTTGAAACTAGACCATTTTCATATGAACCGAGTCACAGGCATATGTTTCATATATATAACAATTTAAAAATGTTTGAGAAATGCTGAATTGAAACTTATAAAACTTACGATTACTTACTACTTAGAATTAATAGAACGGACAATGAAAACTTGTTGATGTAGAAGAATTAAATTACATATTTGTGTTATATGTCACGTTGGAATAAAATTATTTTACAAATATTGCAGAAACTCAAACCATGTCAAGAGTGGGTAATGGAATGCTGAATTGTCAAATGTTGAACATACGCTAATAATTTTGATCTTAGATTGCGTATTTCTCTGTTTAAAAAAAATGCATTCAACACAAAATATATAAATTCATACTATATTATATCAAAAGCTATAAGCATAATGATTATCTGTCACGTCTTATTTGACGCATTTTTCGCTTCAGAGTCGAAGCGTTTTATTTAAATTTAACATTCAAACCGTTATTAATTATACATATAATTTAAAAAATAAGAAGCCAATTTATGTAAAGGCTGTACTGTTTCTTTATTATTAGCGCCTGTTCTTATGGTTTTCTACGACATTGTGTTGGGGAGAAATGCTTTTGTTTTGCATTCATTAGTACTTTGTGATACCATGTAATGTCGAGAATAAATTGCAAACAATTAATGTTTTAATTTTTTTTTCATTCGTATATTTTATTTTAAAATGTACTACTCAAATAACAACTCAAATTCAATCTAAATCTTGAACGTTAGTTAATAATTAGAACCAGGTTGCTTGTGGATTATAATATTGTTTGCTAATTATTTAAGAGCTTGTCTTCCTATTATCCTCATTGTCCTATGGATACCTATGCTTTCACTCTAGTTTATCCACCCCGCATCTACCTATATGTATGACGAGGAGATAGTATGTTTGGTTGTGTATTTGGATATCACTCGGAAGCTTCTCAATAGAATGCCATATTCATTGTCTGACCTCAAAGACAATTGCAATTTGGTAGTAAACTATTTTGTTTTGAGATACTGGCTGATGATTCCTGGTGAGTGAGTGACATTCAGCGAACATATATCCCTGAAACTATTGTAATGGCGGCTGTAACGATGCATGAGTTATGAAGCCCAGTATTGTAGCTGTTCTGCCAGAACTCCCCCCTCCCCCAACCTGCATCTGTGTGCTGTGTCCCGGATATGCTTGTTTATTATCGTCGGTGTATGTGAAGCGGCGGCGACGTGCGAGTCCACTCGTTTGCATGTTTTCAGTGGCAAGATTTTAATTAATGTGCGATGTCTTTTTGATTTTGTGAACTATGCTGCGGTTCGCACTGAGTATAAAACGCGTAACTCGCGAGCGGGGCGGCACTATTTGACACTCGCACCGCTATCCATAGTGAAAAATCAAGAAGATTAGTGTTACCGAGTTTCGCTGAAGGTCTCTCATCACCGACCTCCTAACCTCTCGGCTCCTCCCTCTCCCTCCCTCACATCTCCCCCTCCCCCTATCTCCTGTCTTTCATTCTTTCGCCTAAATATATTTCATCTCGCCCTTTGGGACGATCACATGCTTTCTGCCCGGTCCATCTTCACACGCGCTACGCTACTTACATAAAAATTTGCTAAGATCCAGAGTTGAGCTGTGGCGAGTGGGACTTTATTGTCTTGTTCTTCTTTTCCAGTTGGTCGATCAGGGCCCACAAGAGTGGCTCCTCCAGAAAGACAATTAGAGATAAGGGCGGGTATTGGATGAGGGAATGTCGCGAAACAATGGGGTTTTCTCACTATGGACGGTTCCGTTGTCGCGCGCCGATAGAGCGATAAAGAACGCGCTCATCAAAAAGGCATCGCACCGCACTAGTTTTTAAGCTTACTTAGTTCAGTTTTTATATCATATATTGCGTATTATTAGCCGTTCGAGATGATTCAATCGCTTTTGTGTCATCTCATTTGTAAATTGGCATTTAAAGTACAAATTAGTAAAATTTGGATTTTCTCATATTGTTACAGGTTCATTCATAGTTAACTTTATCTATAACAAAAATAATATTAAGAGCTGTACTTTAAGTGTTCAGAGATGAAAATTTTCGTCTGTTTCGTTGAATGTACACCTACGTTATTTACGAAAGTTCTGTTAACTTACAAATAATTATAGTGATAATAATGATACCGAGACCGAATGCGGGCTCGTCGACTTTGGGTAATGATGTATATGAAAGGGGAAGCGCGTCGGGGGGGAGGTTGCTCCCCCTCTCCCCCCGGGGGGCTCGGTGAGAGACGAGAGTACTGACGGTGGTGGAACGGTAGGGCTCGTCGTACGGCGGCGGCGCGTCGCGTTACGGCGCCGGCACCGAGTACCACGGGTCCCAGCCGGCCGCCGGCCAGCCGCCAGGTGTGCACGCGCATCCGCATCACGCGCCCAAACACTTCAACGCCAACGAGTTTAATAAGGAGTGGCCAGCCGCCTAGGCCCACGCCGACCCGCCACACCCCACGCACACCCACCACCACCACCACCACCACCATTACCACCATCATCACATCCCCACACACGTCGTACACGCGACGCGGGTGGAGTTAGTCCAACACGGACGGCGACCGACGCATTTCGCAATAATGCGCCGCGATATGCTCGTCTTCTCTTGATAAATCGCGTCGCTTTCTTTCGAGCACCCGTTCTCCTAATCCCCACTCGATATTTTACCGTTTGACACTCACTTGGTGAAACTATTTTGCCTCCTCCCACAACTGACACTTATGTATTCAGACAAAAAACTCGCATACCATCATTAAGATGGAGTGTAGCGATTTTGCTTCGTATTTATAACAATTGAATAATCACAAGTGTTTAGTCAAACGGCTTCAAAAATTATTGAAATCGGTTGCGAACTATTATTGATACCTCGATTGCAAATAAATATAATTACCACGCGACAAAATCGAATAGATACGATTAGTTCACAATTTGTACTCGTACTGTATTTATGCCCAATGTTAGCGAATTGATGATCTGTTATAAAATATTAAAAAAAAAAAACAAACGTTGAGAAGAAATTCCTTTTTTTTTGTATTAGGAAAAGAGTTAAAGATAATCAGTAAGTAATTCGTATTCGTATAAAGTATAATAAAAACAGCTCCCATAATGTTAAGAATTTGATACAATTTTGTATAGTAGCGCAAACGAAACAGACCATAAAATATCGACTGATAGATAAAACCGCATGACACGTTTTTGACAGTCCTGAATCTATTTGTGGCTGCACTAACACAAACCCACACGTGCGTAATTAAGCATTAATTTTTAGTAAATTTAACATGGAAGTAGAATAAATTAACAATTCAGACTAATTAGAAGTTTACACGAAGAAAATTATAACGTAAAATTTAGACGAGTTACTATATTATTGTATAATATTTTGATTACAATATTCCACCGTCTCTGAACGCTGACTAATAAAGACGAATGATATTAAATCGTTATATTAGGATGTAAAGCTCTTTGATATTAGTAAATATCTCCCCTCCCCCCACTTTCCCCCAAAGTTTTCGCGACACTTATTCGCAAGCTGATGGACGCTGTAATTCGCGTGTACCGTCACGTACACGATTGTTTATTACTATTTTCTTTTTGAATATTATTATATTATCTTTGCTTTTAATATTTCTCTTTGGATGTGGGCTTTTTGATGAAAGTTTATATATACATATATATCTATTTAAATATATTTTTTTCATTTATTTCCCGAATTCGTATTCTAAATTGATTTCTTTTAATGATGTCGTCGTACCTATTGTGTTGATGGGATCTCACTATTTGGTGTAGTGGTGACGTTTACGTATGGTATATCGTATAGTATCGCTTGTAGGCGTAGATGCGCAAGCGCAGTAGGGACAAGGCGCCGGCCGCACTCACGCTCGACGCACATTTGACAGACACTGTTAATCAAGGCCAAGTTAGGGAAAAAATGACCTAAATGAACTTAACTTAAGCTAAATAACTTGTATAAAATATTTCGTATATATATCGGTATGTATGTTTAATATTAGAATTTTGGTTATTTACCACCCACTAGACTTAGGTAAAATGGTAGGGATGTAATAAAATAATTATATGTTAATATTAACAAAACATAGTGTGACTGAAACGTGATTTAATAATATTTAATGATTCCCATTTTATTTATTGAATAAAGGGAAACAAGATTCTGTATAAATATTCGTAATTTTAATATATACTTTTTTTTCTTATACGCATTTTAGTTTATCGCAATGTTTTTTTTTTAAGTTGATAAATAATGGATTTAATATACTTTAATTATTTAAATTAACCTGCCAAATTGTTAACGAGCAAGCGATATAATGTCGTCGTATGTGTTTATAAGTAATAAAAGCTCAAGCATTTAGGATATAAAGATGTTCGGCAGACGGGCCGCGCGAACGTTCGCTGTCGCACCCCCCGCGCGGACGCACCTAACCTGTATATACTAACTCGTGTGTAAAGCATAATTATAATCTATTCCCTCGTCACATAGTTTTAATACGTTTTAATTTATGTGATTGCCAAATATAATTAAAAACTGTATAGAGGTTTGAAGGCCGCGCGTCACCCCGCTCGCCCCGCTCCGTCACAAAGTGAATTATAATTTTAAAAGTAACATTGTTAGATTAAATTTAATGTTAGTCCTTTACTGTGTACTATATCGCTCAATCGTTTGACCGATCGACTGATTAAAATTTTAGTGGTTAAGCTATAAGTAATATTATCGCGGAGGGAGGAGCGAGCGCGCGCGACGCGAGTCCCACGTTATTCCTTGTAATGATTATATATTTAGAGTTTATTGAGCTGCCGAACCGTTCCTTTAATTTAAACGGCGCGATAAGATTTGTTATAGTAAATGTTTTTAATAGACGAATTGTTGGTGATGATGATATGGTTACATTGAATGCATAATTTGATCGTTTAGAATAGGGTTATTTAAGATCGCTCCATAAGTAAAGTATAATTTATCTATTGAGGAATATTGTGAGGTTATAAGCAAATTTAGTAAGCGAAGCGGTCCGGGGCGAGGGGTGCGGTCTCCCAAATTAATGATAAAACATAGTGGGAAAAGTTAAAATATAAAACGCCTTTACATTGTGATGTTGATGCATGCATTTTGGTACATCGTTTATAGATCTATTTAACGGATTTGACTGTTACTCGAGCAGTTTCTAGATAATTAATATTCGTAACTTAATAACAATATTATCTACATAGTGTTAACTAATTGACATCGGTGCCGATTGCCCAATAGATTACGTATAATGGCGCCCATAACGTATTGTTTTTTTTACTCTTCGTTCCTACTCTAGGTTAATTTGTCTCGATCATTCCTCTTTTGTGTCTTACTGTGAGAGGGTAGGTGTTAGTTTGTTTCGTATCGCTTTAACCCGCATCGTTGTCCCCCAGTTAGCACTAACGTAAGCCCCGTCTCCCCTCCAACCCCTACTATCTCTTCTATTGTACGTCTTTAATGTGCTGTAATTCGATTTGCATACTATTTACCCCCTTCACGCATCATTTCAGTTTTGATATTACTGTAGATTTAATGAACAACCACCGATGATGATGACGAACGAAATTGTTCAAACCTGTTTTTAATATTAGGAAAGGATGCCTTAAAAAAGTTAAGTAAATATATAGAGATGATTTATATTATGTTAATTTCAGTGATAACGATTAGCACTAAGGTGTCTTATAAACGGTCCTTCGGGCCCTCTACTCAGAAATCTACGGAACAATGTGTAAGAACTTAGTTTGTAATTATGCAACGTGGCAATCTTCTTATTAACATAAAGAGTATAATTTATTTAAATAAAGGTATAATAATATGTATTAGGAATTTTAGATTTACTGAAACATTAAACTTAGTGCAAATTATTGTGAGAGATAAAAAAAAAATCAATTGAGACTATTTATATGGGTTTTTAATTATTATTATATTGTAGGAGAACATTAAAATATTGGATGAATTTATTAATTAAAAATAGTTAGCAAAATACAAATACGGTAAGACTCGCTAGAGGCTCGTCTGTCAAATGTGATGTTCGTACGGGAGTGCGGTGCGGTACCCTACTGCCGCCCCTGCCCCATACTCCCCCTCCCATATACTCCCCCTTCCAGCATACTCCCCTTCCCAAACTCCTCCTTCCCGCATACTCCCTTATCCCGTCCCTCCTGCACTTTACACTCACGGATATAAAACCTCTTCGCACTCCTATATCATATATATATATATATACACATTATATAATCATTATTATATAAATGCGTGGAAATAATAGTAATAAAAAAACAAAATACGACTTCCCTTCTTTATATGAATACGTAGTCGAATAATATTCTAATGTGTGTGTATAAACCGTGAGTGGAAGATTATTAACACATGCGCATCCTTTGCATTTTGAATATATAATTACACTGTAATATCAACATAAGATATAATAATATTAATTATTATTAAACTGTATCTTTCATTAAAAAAAAGTGTTTATTATAATAATAATATTTTAATCATGGCTTAAATGTAGTACTGTTGTGTAGTTAACATTTCGACTATATTGTTTGTATTACTTTATATTATATTAATAGTGTACGCGGTTTTTATATGTGTATGTTTATTCAGTAGTAATAATTAAAAAAAAAGGAAACATGTCTGTGTACTTTGGAATATAATTATTAATGTGTCGTTTAACTATAGCACATTTACAACGGCAAGGCGTGAGTCGCGACCGTAGCGCGCTCTCCCGCCTTTGCACAAACTTTTCATTAATTAATTATTAAATAAATATACTTATTATCGTAATTGACTAATTATACAATCTATACACACACACACACACACACGTAGAGTTTAATATTAAAAAAATTCTAAGATAAGTTCAGTTTAAATCGTTTTTTTTTTTAAGTTCACTTTTACCGCTCGTCGTTATTACAATCGATGTAATGGATTTTAATATAATTTGCATTTAACGATAAAAGCGCCACCACCACACGACCGATTTACCGACGCGCGGTTATTTTTAATGTAGACGTTTTTTTTCTCTTCGAAAGTTATTTTTAAAATAAAATAAAAATCAATGCAGGTATTATTAAATAAAACCTCATATTTATAATACTTTAGAATTTAATATAAAATAAATGTAATAATTAATCGATACACGATTTATATGGTAAAATTAATTGCACTCGCTTTACAGTTATTTATATGACATTAAATTATGATAAATATATTTAAAAGAAAATCCTAGGGCAAGTTGTTATTTATTTCTGTTTTAATTTAAAGTAATAATAATAATAATAATAATGAATAACGTTGATTATTATTTAATCGTATAATTTTTTTTATAGTGCATTAAATTTAAAGTACATAATTATTTCGATAAAATTAAAAATATAGATTACAAAATTGTTAGGTGAAAAACTATCGACTGATGTACAATATTATAAAGTAATGTAATAATTACACAGTATATATATGATATATATAATAAGTTATATGCAGTCGTCGTGTAATGGCGGACAGTTATTTGTACACACGTTTTTGTATTAATTTTTCATTATATAAATGTAATTAATTGGAAGCGGCGACCGCGACCGAGCCACAGACTATAAGCATGTTACGATTGTAAGACTATTATCTAGATTTGTTATAATCTTGTAATGTGTAAACTACATACATACTAATTATTATTACTATACTTAGCCCTTAATACACATCGCGAGTAGGTAGACGTAAGACTTACTTTTTATGTTTCGTTATATACATACATACAATATATATGATATATATATATATTAAAAAAAATGAAATTATGATAGACGTAAACGAGTGTCCTTGTTGTTTCTTTTCTTTAATAATAGTGATTATTTACAATTACCTAATGATAATTAGTTAATTACGGTTTTAATTATTAATTTTAACCGAAGCACTAAACGTAAGATGAAGGCTTGTACGTGCCGTTTTTTTTTCTCTTTGTTATATTGTGTATACAAAATGTGCTACCATACAACAATTATTAAACTACATAAGTCGTTCGTTCGAAGTAGAAATTATTCATTATTTCATAGGTATTTTGGGTAAATATTTAGTGTTAGATGTAATTGATATAATAAGTACGTAGTTTTGTAATGTAATGCAAAATAAAAAAAAGTAATAAAATTAAATAAAAAATGAAATGGTTTTGTCGTAGTTTCCTAATATTTAAGCTTCTTCTATTATAATGGATTAAGTAATTACTACCTGGTTGATTAATTAAAATATTAATATTTACCACTGCAAATATTTGAGAATATCTTATGATGAAATATATATATCTACTTTAAGGGACATTATAAAACGTAGATAATTAATTAAAAGAAATCAAAAATTTCAAAATAATAAAAATGCATTTTTAATGTTCGTTTACCCCCCTCACCCCCCCATAGAGTATAATAATCACACGTTTTGATTTAATATAGATTTTTTTTTTAAATTAAATATAGAATTAGTCGTCGAGTCCCCATTTAATAGTCTTACACTAACAGCATTAACATGGAGAAAATTAAAATAGATGTGCCGTTTCCAATAATTATATTATTTTATATACATACACGTATGTAATATGTCTTTATGTATTATTATATCGTTTCATTTCCATGCAGTGCTAATTCAACGTAACGTACGTAACCTTGTACTAACATTTCTCATTTTATCTAACCTTTCCTATGTAGTTAGCTGCAAGCAAAAATGCTTTGGATCGCAATAAAATGACAAAACTGAACCGACCGGTGTGTCTGTCTAATGACGATTTTTTCTATACACGTTTGTAGATTTTTATTGAGTGGTATATGGTGTATTCTTTTGTGGTAGCCTTTCTGTCGGTCAACGTACGATGTTGAACGAATCTTCTTATCGTACTAGAATTTTCCCCTATTTTAGAGTAACAGTCCGCTATTACAGGGGAGAAATACAAGCGTGTTTAAAAAAACTTCTAAAAAATTATAGAAAAATAAAAAAAATGCAAGGCCGGATATAAAAGTTAGGAGGGAGGCTCCTTGGTAACGAAAATATGGAGAATAATTTTCGGTATGATTTATTAAAAGAAATGCTTTTTAATTGTGAACAACTTTATTTGTTAGGGCTGGATTTTTTCCTTAATAAAGAGAAAATACGATTAAAGTACGTTCTTATTACGTTTTAAAATTAATAAAAAATATAGAGTTAAAATATACCGAGTTCAGACAGAAAAGCAACGAAATGTATAGATTTACGCGCGCACATACACAAGTGAATTTAGTAGGGACATGACGACATAAGAGAGCGTCATGCCGTTTACCGTGACGGCACGCGGGTCGATTTTACTATTAAGGCGCGCCCATAGATGTTTCACATCAAAGATCATATTTCAAACAAAGTAAGAAGAACCCCTTCCGGGTTGAAGTCTTCTCTTAAATGCGGTTTTATATATACAGTTTTAATTCGTATAATCTCAAATAAATAAACGTTACTATTAAAAGTTTTAGACGTCTAAATTTAAAATCCAAAAACTTATTGTGAGCCACATTTGAATCCGGCCTGAAAATTTGGTCTTGTTGTTTCATATTTAATATATCATGTGTATATAATCCTGAATAGAATTAACCTTTGCGTTAAATCTCAACTTCGAACATCTATTTTGTCATTTTATTGCGTTCACTTTTCCCCGATATCAAATTCCCTATCGTTAGTTTGGGTTTTATATACGATACAGAGGGCGATTGTGTGAGCGGTGGTGGCACGAGCAGCCCGAAGTATATGAACGTACAGCAGATGAACGATGCCATTCAGAACCCACCTCAGGTTAATAAGCGATTTGTCAATCAATAATGTAGAATTCGAATAGAGGTCGTTCAAGTATTACGCAAGCAGAATTTTTGTATCGCCCCCTCCCCCTCGTCACCAAAAGTAAGCAACGCTCTTGCCCCCCATGCTTACGTAAACATATAAGTATTTTTAGTCTGTTCTGGTTTACTTAGTGTCAATTCATACTAGCGCAGAGTCGAAGCGTCAATCTGAAATGTCATAGCAAATTCACCATTATCTCTGCAAAGTAATGCACATTTTCCTTGTGAGATAAAAACAAGACGCTCGACTGCGCGCATTCGACGTAATTCGCGCAACTAACGCTAATTGGTGCGCACAAGAGTCGAAGCGTCAGTTTGAAATGTCACAGCAAATTCACCCTTATCTCCGCAAAGTAATTCACATATTCGTTCTAAGATATGAACACGTCGCTCGAATTCGCGCGTCTGAGTGCATCCCCAAACGCCTATTACGTGAACCAACACGTCTGTCTTTTACTTACATGTAAATTCTCGCGCATTCATGCAACTTCGCGTTAATTGTGAAGAATTTGACGCTTCGATTGTACACTAGAATGAATTGGTCCTTAGTGATTTATGGGCAACAGTTAACAAGTCTAGAAATAAGGCATTTATAGTATACAGAGGGATTAATATACAGTGGTTCACTACTAAGGCGATGGTAGAGCTCAGTGGACAAGACCACGCGCCTCACATACCAGATATATTTAGCAGTTTATTTTTCTGTCAATCCATCTGATAACCAGTCTAATGCACTTTGAATGCATTAGTACGAAGTAAATTTGGGATGTAGCTTCTTACTGAAAAACCGAAAAGGTAAATAATAGGGTTCCTCGCATCTTGTATATACAAGTAACCGTCCATGACTTCTTCAATTATAATAAAAATAACACTAGCTAATAATATTTTGAACAACGGATGGGATAATCATCTATTTGAAAAAACAAGTGTACCAATTTTGATGGGGTCTATCACAGTATTATGGAGTTTAATCGCATAACGGAGTTCAATGGTGGTAATTTGTAACTCTCAGGTTCCCATGATATTTTGCGGGACTATGGTATCTCCGCAGCCATCGTTCTGTAATGTGTCCGATATGTCGGCATCAGCCTCAGGTTTCTATAATTTTTATAAATAAAAATGTAGCGCTTATAGTATTTTGAGGTCTCAATAATTATATAAAAAGTTATCACTTTGTCCGTCGTGAAATGATAAAAGTATTTTTCTGAATTATTCATAGAAGTATCTGGTTCATCTTTTAATTAACAAATAGCTACATTCCGCGCCAAACTTTTTGACCACTCTGAATATCGCTACGTAAAACCAAAAAATAAGAATAAATAAATGCCAATTCTAGATTCCTATAATAATATTAAAATTTTGTATTGTATCAAACTTTTGACAATATGTGCAAATTCTAATTTATGGTTATACTCAGAGCGGTCGAAATGATTGACAAGGACAACAATAGTCAAGTTTTTATAATATAGACGGCATTATAAAGAAATAGCTTTACAAACCTATAACACAGAGATATGTACAAAATTTAAAGTCTCGGTTCATCAGGAATCTGGCCTAAAATCATTTATAAATTTAACCCGAACGTAAACGACATACAAGAGATCGAGTTAAAATGGTTTCGTTAGTTCACGGCGAATCAGCATCTCGAATATTCGAAACAAAATTATAGCTTTCATAAATTTTGATGATCAATCATCGATATATAAACTGACAACATTGTCCTGCCCCATCCCCTTTTAGAATTCACACATTGTAGCAGTATCTCGTTTGCGATTAGAGATGTATGTCATAAATGTTTAGATAACTGTAGCATAGTTTAGCGTACGAATAGTCCTCATAACAAATTGGCATGTGGCAAGTGGTGCGTGGTGCGGGTAAGTTTTTTTTTCTTTTATTACCATCCCTCTTATATAATGTACCCAATTTAAAGAGATCCTAACAAGCTTTCTACCGTTGCTTTGTTGATGTTTTTTTTTTATATATAAGACAGTAATGTAGGCGTTGTTCGATCAGGTGACGATTATGAATACACGGGGGGTTCTGGTGACGGCCACCAGCGTCCATCTAAGCGCAGCTATCATGGTTCCTCGTCAGGGGCTGCCTCCGCATCCTCCTATCATCCCTATCGGCGTTAACGATTAGTATCGATGTTCGCTGTACGCGCGCACCGATTGTGACAACCCTACGAGACTTGTCGTCTTGCAACTTGTTTACTCTATACATTGATATTTATCACAGATCTCTATATAACTAAAAGTTACAACTCTTTTGATAGGAAATATGACTTGGTAAATATTTCGTTTACACTAATTTATGTTAATTAGTTTACGAAAATATTGGAAACTATTTTCAAACTTTACTTAACTGAAAGCATTCCAACTTTAAAATAAAAAAAAATACTTTCTAGTACATATATCAATAATTATATATAGATACAGTGATAAATACCAATGTATAATATATTTACTTGTATAATAATTATTATATTTCTTTTTTTTTGTACGACAGCAATCATTCGATTTGTAGATGATTTTTTTTTTACTGTAGGCGGGTCTGTAAGGGGCGATCTAAATGTCATTTGCTATGTATAGATTATTATACAGTACAACATATCACTCGGCGACCGCGATATATTAGACGAGTCAGTATACTTTTAGGGTCTTTACACACGCACACGGTGTCCGTATAAACGGTAACATGACGTCATCACTAATGCTCGTATTAATGTATGAAGCTTTCACGCGTCATCGCGACCGTCTATTATTCAGTGTGACTTCATTTAACCGCGCACGGTTGTGTAAATACTGGATACTCTATAAAACGCACGGAGACAATGAACCGTTTATTAATCAAAGACATGATCGTTTCGAAGTGATCAATGGAATATCCAGTATTTACCTATCCAGGGCGTCCTTTAGCGTGTGAATATTATTCAAGCGGTCATATGCACGATGACGTAATAATGACGGCACGGTCGCGATAGCATTTGAAAATTTTATACGAAAATCGTGCGAGTGTGAAAAGACCCTTCGAACTCAATTATAATAATTGTATATACAGATCGTTTATCGATAGCGGACTCCATTTTTAATCTTATTAAGGTATTAGAGTAGAGATTATTTGTTTTTTTCCGGACGTATTTGTGTAGCGTGGACCGGTTTATGAATGATGTAATCGTTTGTAATCATATTTGACGCGATTGAAGTAAAATTACCCGTTGTAATGACGTAATTTATAGATATATAGGTAGCTCTACTTTTCCAATGAAAGTTTGCTCGTATGTCGCATTTAAATACATTTGGGTTTAAATTATAATAGTTCTTGATAGACAAATATATTAAGGATTTTCTTGTGTCGAATTATAGCATCTCAGTAAATTAATTTGGTAATAGTTTGAGAATAAGTTTTTGTACCCACCAATCAGGATTAGTAATAATCGACATATACGTCTGTAGCCCTAGAAATACATATAAAACTTAGAATGTATATACATATCTATTGCTAATACGAGAGTGTTTTAGTGAATTTCATTAATAAAAAATTACAAATATTCGATGTTTAGCTAAATAGTTATTACTTCATTCAGATGCGTTTAAAGTGATCGATAAATCGTAAAATAAAACGATCTATATAAATCTATATGTATTTATTGTCGTAACTCTACAATTGACGGTTATATTTCTATGTAAATCAGCTTAAAGAAACAGCGACTCGCTCCAGAGCCGCTCCTAATCCCGTCCAAATGTCAGCGAATTATCCCCATTATTAAAAAAGATCTTGTTTCCGATTGCAAAATGATTTTGCTCCCACGATTAGTAACTATTTCGGCCTCGAATGTGAATTTTGTGGTCATTTTTGGTATGTTTAAAATTTAGATATCCATCAGGGCCGTAGCTAGTCTAGTCTTACGGGGCCCTGGTATCAAAATTTCTATGTCGTTTCGTACTATTTAAATAAACCATGTTTTTTTATCACGGGTTATCCGTTAAACGTAGAAACACTACTCATTATTAATTCATTACGAGCCCCATAAGAGTATAAGATCGTGGTTATGCTTTTACGAATATTTGTTTACACTCGTCGGGGCCCCTGTAACTCGGGGGTCCGCGTACCAGTGATACGGTGATAGCTACGTCCCTGATCTCCGTGTTTGACGCAACGGTTTCGTATTTTGGTTTTGTCTGAATTTCTGTTTTGATTTTTTAATACTTTCATCTAGATATGTATTTTGTTTACTGTAATAAAAATACTAATAATTTTTAAGTTTTTATTTTGACACTGATATTAAAGACTGTTTAAATCTTACAAATACAATATTACTATTATATATAATTACAAACGTAGAAAATAAATAAAGTAATAATAGTTGGTATAAATACAGTATTTTTATAGTGACTTTTAAAAAATAATTTTTGATACATTTTATAAATTTAAAAACTACATTAACTATTTATTATAGGCCATGTTGTGTTATACAATAATGTAATTACGCTTAAAATTTATTTTGGGTAAGCACAATCGAAAATAGATGACGCGAATTATTTAGCTAATTTTAAAAAGTAATGTTTATATCATATACAATAGATTTTAATGTAAGTTTTTTATATTGAAAAAATACATTACAATAACATTAGACTGGGAATCTGTTTAATATTAATGTAGTGAAGTCCGCGAGGCGTAGCTTAGCTTTGCATTTGTGTGAGTGATTACCAAAAGTAGAGTCGGAATTTTAAAATAAATTTTATTATGTTTTAGATAGGTACATAACAGTACAAGTACAAGTGGGAGAGGTATTCTAGTTTAAAAATAAAATAAAACTAAGTTAAAATAAAGATCAGCTATTATATGTATGACTGATGAGTATGTCTACATATGTACGTGTGACTGAGCAATGATATTATAACTATAGATACGGCATAAACGCTTCGGCAGCGCCTTGTTAAAACTTGGCTAGCTAGCTTCTTTTTGGCGGTTTCCCCGTAAATCCTCCTGTATCTAAGCAACATATAACTATTTCTTTTTCACCACCTATATTGTGAATATGCCATATTACTTCCACATTTTATCTAAGACAGTTTACGTATGTGTACGTTTTCAGGCCATTTGTTTTGTCAAAGTAACGTGTAGGTAACGTATCTACAACTTTTTAGTTATAATATCATTGTGACTGAGAATTCAGAGATCAATAATTAAAATGTAATAATGTAGTGAGACTTGATGTCTTTATCATTAATGGCTTTAAAATAACTATTTAAATTACATAAAAAATCTTTTGGCTATTTAAAGGATTTCGTATTGTTCGTTTGTATAGGCAGCTATTTCCCTAATAAATGGAACAAAAAAATAAAATATAAAGAATGAAACACGTGACGCTGCTACCAGTACAAAAGGTGAAATGTGGAAGGTGAGCGACAGAGTTGCGTCGTATATCTATGTGTACTCACACAAATGCAAAGATCAGCTTACGCAGAGCGGACTGTACTATTTAAATTTAAGAAGGTTCATTTGTATATTAGCACGTCGTCGAATTATGCATAATCAGATTAGTTCGATACAACTGGACCATGCAGCTTTTCAATCCAGCTACACACATCATGCAAGTATAATAAGTAAGTTTAATTTAAAAAATTTGGCTTAATACTTTTGTTTTTAAACCTTAAGAATTTGTTACATTTAGTCTCACTGAAAAAAATCTTTTGTGTAGTGTCTTAGACTTTGGTCTAAATAAATTGTGTGTAAAAAATTATCATCTTATTTACTTTAAAATTAGATTAGTGAAGCTTATACATAGCTATAGCGATGGACAGACGTTTTTTTTCCAATATATAGTAACATAACTCGCCTTTTATATTAAAAAATAGATGAAAACGTTCAGCAATACACATCACTTAACTACAATTTTAATGAGACACGATTTAAGTTAACATTAGGAATATATTATAGAATCAAATGGACCAAGAGGATAAGGTAAGGCACCAGAGGAATAGCCAGAGAGTAACTATAGTATACTACAGTTTTTGACTAAGAAATTGACAACATTTTCCGACAGGGCTTAAAGAGATTTGAGATGTACTTAATTTTGAAAAACGCAGATGTTGAACTGAGTTAATTTAGCAGTAAGAGGTCATTCAAGTATTAAGTTAAGCACTAAAGGAGGCGGGGGATCTGTGATTTGCTTATTGATGTGAAACATCTATAGGCGAGGATAAACCTGATTGTTGGCGTGGCGAGACGTGGCGACGCGATGCCATGCAAAAGCGACTGTGCGCAATCTCTCTTGCCGCACTAAGCTCGCATACCTATAGTGTATACAGTGTTGTTTACTACGTTACACGTTTTTCACATCTGCCAAGCGTCCCGTGACGGCTCAATTTTTTTGATGACATAGGGGATGGGGATGTCTGGGTGGTGATCATTTTTTGTTACATTTAGTTGTTACGTGTAAATGTTTGCGTAAGTATGGGGGATTAGAACTTTGCTTACTTTTGCTGACAAGGAAAACGGGAGGTCAGAAATTACAAAAAATCTGCTGTCATAATATTGCAACGGGCCCTAAGAAAGCTTAAAAAAAACTATTGGCTTTAGCGTTTATTTACAATCTCACCTAACGTTAAATGACGACCTGGTCTAAGACTGTAAACCGGTTAATGGAGGAGGTGGTTCAAGTGTAGTGGCCGGAACACACCAACGGGTGGTTGGTGACAGATTTTCAACTTAATAGTGATAACTAGATGTGTGGGCTTAGAAAAACCCCTACCATCATGCTATGTTTTCATTCACCGAAAGCTCAAGACTCATTTACCCTTATCGAAATGTTCGACTTGGTGTCCGCATACGCTAACAATTGAGCCATAACTGCTTCAAAACTTCTAGAACCTCGTTGCTCTGAGATGGTTTCTATTAAATCGGAAGAAGAGGCCTTGTATTAAAATTCAAGGTTTTGTTGGGAATAATTTACTTTCCTGTAAGTACTCTCAATTTATTTGGTTGGGATCATCAAATAGTGTAGTAATTCTCTGAAATCCTAAAAGCTATTTATCTTCTAATAAATAGGCTTAAAATATTGATAAATGTCAATGAATTTGGCACACAAAATAATTTATAATAAGTTGTTATTGGTTCGCTTTTAATAGTGACAGAGCAAGTTTGTCATTGCAAGCTTAGAGTGAACCAGCCCCAAGTTACGACCCAGTCGTTACTCATTGCTCCGTATTGGAATCTCTTCGTGCAACGCAGTTGGTACATGTACACGCTTGTGGTGTTATTTCGTCTGGCAGGTGCGCGTGCGCCGCCCTGTAGCACAGTTCTCGGTAACGAGCACACCCTGGAAATTATTATATTTTTAATAAAAACTTATATACTATACAGGAACATTATATTTCTGACTGTTGTATTACCAACATAGATGTTGAAACAACAATAAAAATATCCCGATCAATTCAGTACAGGTGACAGAAGTAAAATTTATTTGATGAGTTAAATCTTGATATATGTATAAGTTACTGAGTCGTTGTATTTCAAAAGAAATTAAATTGTAATCATTCGTAAAATTTTGTACATATAAAATATGAAAATAATAAAAAAACATTTAAATACAACACAATTGTCGAAATGTGTATGTACCTCATCTTCGTTTAATAATTCACTCCCTATTTGTTGTTTGGTTTCGCTCGCCCGTGCCCTTATTCTTTCTAAAGGCTATTATTATAGGATGGATCAATATGTGAACGGTGGTGATGTGAAAATGAAGCCCCTCTCTGCATCCGTCAAAAAAGAATGTAACTATCTATATTTGTAAATATGTATCATGAAAAATGACATGAAATTTCTTGCCAGTTCTACTCGATGACTGGGTTGTTTTTCGAACTGATGGTAGTTTTAACGTATGTTAACATTTTCACAGGGCCTAAATAAAATAAAATGTTTTCGATTTTCGCGTACATCTTTCTAGGTTTAAAATGTATTTCTTTCTTTTTCACTCTTGGGCAAAATAACATACTTCGTCCTTTTTGGGTCAAAACATTACACTGTTTTACCTTTGTTTTATATTTTTATCACACCCAAAGATATTTCTATTGCTGTTCTGCTAAAATTACTCTACTTAAACAAAATTGCTATGAGTAAATATTGTTCGAATGAGGCTAACTAAAAAGGGATCTGCATTCTTGAGAATGTAGAAGTGCAAAGAAAACAAAAGAACGTGGGCTACCAGTAGGCGGCAGAGCGAGTCTAGTGTCTGCGGCGAATCCTCGCTGCGCCAACCGATCCAGCAATGTCGTCGCCGACCATCACCTTTCGTTATCGGCCTCACCAACTGACAAGCAAATAAATATATAGAAGTAATGGTGATATAGTGGTTTGACCGATGGAACATCAATTCGATGTCCGCACGTACCTACAAACGAATTTTTGGTAATTCGCGTACATTTACTACTTTAAATTGGTAACACTATAGGGTGATGGGGAAGGAAA